>JBAMBJ010004468.1:0-26654 GCA_037043495.1 Drosophila recens
TGTACGACGAGTACTTGTCCGTCCGTACAATTCCCGTCGTCTCCATGCCGGGGTCTCATTTTCTTGTGTCTGAATATAACTATACGAGTACAATATACACGTTATAACATACATACATACATACATACATATGTATGTTTGTATCATACATGTTTGGATATCTGTATAATTTATACACAAATACATATATACATACATGCATTCATAACCTAAACATGATTGTATTTATGCCCTACCCGCATATGGTACTACATTCAATCGGTACCCCCTCCCCTCCCCCTCTCTTTAGCCAACTAACATTCCCTCTCCTTTCAGCCATTAGCATTCATTGTATTATATTGTATGTGTGTGTGTGTGTGTGTGTGTGTGTCCATGTCCAAGTCGAGTCTGCAGCTCAGCTCAGTTTGAGTCTTTTGTTTAGAGTTTAAAATAAAATTAAATAAAATTGAAACCATAGTAAAGAAAAACAGCAACAGCAAACAGCACAATAATAATAATAATAATAACAACAACAGCAAATACAACGCCAACATCTCAGTCGCTGTCGCTGTCGCTGTCAGCGTCGACGTCGCGGTTTACATATGAGGAAATATTACAATTTATAACAAACCAACTCGAACGAATGCATGGACATGGACATGGATAATAGAAGACAAAGAGCAACAGTCGCAGCCGCAGCACAGCAGCAGCGCAGCAACTACTGCTGCCGGCCAGACAGTGCGGCGTATGCTAAGAGCGCCAACTGAGAGCCAAAGAGAGCCAAGCGCAGCGCGTCGCAGCAGCAGCAGCCGCAGCAGCAGCAACAGCGTCTTGATACAAAATAGTAATGGCAGAAAAGTCAAGAAACTCAACATTTTTCTCTTGTTGTTGTTGCTGTTGCTGTTGCTATTTTCTGTTTCAGTTGCTGTTCCTGTTGGCCCGTTGCTTTAGTTATTTCTTTTTTCCAGTGTGCTAAAGTCGAAGTGCCCAACCGACAACTATTAAAGAAAACAACAACAAAAAAGACGAGAAAAACAAATACACGCTACTTACACTTACTATCCATATCCATACATAACTACAATACACATGCAACTCTCAATATGAATGTGTATGCATGTGTGAGTGTGTGTGTGTGGAGCGCACGTACATTTAATACTTAACTCAACTCTTGTGTCGTCGTTGGTCTGTATGCTTTAACTTTTTTTTATTTTTATTTCTATTTTTTTTTTTTTTTTATTTAGCTATTGTACAGTTCCACAGAAAATTTATACAACGCACGGACGGTGACTGGCTCTTATGGCGGAAAGGGGTGTGAATGGGGGGGAGTTGGGCTGGGTTTAGAGAGAGAGAGAGAGAGAGAGTGGTACGTACAATTTAATATTTGTGAGCATATTTGCGGACACAACAAGCAAACAGAAATGAACACGAATACACATGCACATACACATACACATGCACACATAGAACATAGAACATAGAACTGAAAACAGCGGCTGGAAGACTTGAAGAACACACATCGCAAGGCACTGAAGACAAAGTTGGCGCACTGATAGATGTGCACACACACACACACACATGCAGTTATTTATGTGTGTGTGTGTGTGCGCACTAGATAAATTTTAAACGCTGTCGTCGACTTAGAAAGTATCTATTGAAGACGCAGTTGGGCTTCACACCCTGCTATAATAAACTTGGCTAACCTCACGATATATATTCATTTTATACAGGTGTGTGTTCCACAAATCTATAGGGATTTTAATGACAATTGCATTAGAAAACAACAACACTGACGAACATAATTATTGGCACAGCAAACATTTTCAGATTTGGGGGCTTAATTGTTCCCTATCGGTAACATATTGGTATCAATGGAAAGGTCATTTAAATTCCATTTGAATGATATAAAACTTTGTAAAAGTAAAACTTTGTAAAAGTCAATTTTCGAAACTTTTTTCCTCGATTTTTTACAAAAAATATTTTGATGCAAAAAAATTCTTCAAATAATTTAAGGAGTGACTGCAAAAAAAAATTTTGAAAAATATTTTTGCTAGTATTTTTTATAATTTTTTGAAAATTGCTAAAATGGGTTAAGGAAAATTTTATATCATTCAAACGGAATTTAAATGATCTTTCCATTCATACCAATATGTTAACGATAAGGGAACAATTAAGCCCCCAAATCTCAAAATGTTTGCTGTGCCAATAAATATGTTCGCCAGTTTATATCAAACGTCAGTGCTCCTAAAATGTCAACAATTTTATTTTTCTGACATTTTTCGGTGTTACCCAAATTGGGCGCCAAAAAAAAAAAATTATTTTTTACTCTTAAAGTTTACACAATAACTATGTACATACATACATATATTCATTTAAACAATATTAAATATAATGTACCAAATTATATAGTCTTATTATATTTTAACTCGCGCAATTTCATTTTCTTATCGATATTACATGCATTTTATATCAATCGCCCTTATCGCGGTCATAAATTTAACATTAAATTGGAACACCTTGCGTTCCAAAAATCTAGAGATTTTTATAGCAATTGTTATTGAAAACAATGAGAAGATATCAAAGATTTTCTTAATGCTTCGAATATTTTTTGTGTTTTCAAAATTGGGCGCCAAAATTCAACCAAATTATTAATTACAGTTGAATTTTTACAATAACTATGTTCATTAAAAAATATTAAATATATTGCACAACATCGTAGTCTTTTTATATTTTAACTCACAAACTTTCGTTTTGTTATCAGTATTACAAGCATTGGTTATCGTGGTTATAAATTTAACATTAAAATGGAACATGTTCATTCAACTAACTAACATTTCGCTTGAAATTCCGATCAGTAAAAATGTTTGTTAAAAATGTTTGTTTTTGTGACCTTTCTATATTGTAGAAGTAAGTTTTAGTTAACTTGAGGTCAAGTATTGTCTATAAGACACCAACAAACAACAACACACAAAACACTTGCTATGAAAGTTTGAAGTTGGTCTGACAATTTTTCAACTAATTTTTAAAATTATTTTTAAATTCAGTTTTTCAATTTTAAATTTTGTATCTGTTCCGGTTTATTCTCAAGATTTATTTAACATTTAAAAATGCATTTTAATTAATAAGTATTAATATTAATAAGTATTAATAAGAATTTTTTCCAACATAAAAAAATTTTAAATATGATTTCGAGGCGGAAAGTCTTGTACGTTCTAGTTACTTATTTAGCATTTAAGTACATTTAAGTATATGTGAATTTCACTTAATAAGAATTACATAATTTTCAGCATAAAAACAATTCAAAATTTCGAAAATTCCAAAAAAAAAAACCAATTGTTTCGATTTATTGAATCAGCATAAAATACAATTTATACGTTGTTAATTCGTATTTAGCTTAGTCAAAGATTAATCTACCTTTAGTGGTGGGTGTAGAGCTTTTGATGATAGAGCATTTCGATTTCGATTTCGAACAGTGCGTGGTAATTACAAACTCACGACAATGAGTGAACAACGTGAACAATAATTTACATGTACTTGTTATAACAATGGGTCCGGAAGAAGAGTTGAGTTGAGTTGAGCTGAGTATATTGTATAGTATGTGCATATTTATTATATGATAGGTAGATGGAGATACCAAGATACAAGTTAAATACACACGCAGAGAGAGAGAGAGAAAAAGATGGAGGGAAGTGGAAATTCAACACCTACAACAACTACACTTGTGTACTTATAATACACACACACACACACACACACACATACATAAATCTGTACGTAATCGTATATCGGAAGACTCAAAGATTGACAATCGCATCATGCGTTATACAAGGTGTGGCTCCACTGTAAAGAAACGCCCCAAAAACAAAAATGAAAACAGAATGGAATAATATGAAAACATTGGAATATACTGGAAGTACTCTTACAGTGTGAATCGCAAGCATCGATCGCTATACCCTCAAAACAGCTGCCCGGGGAATCAAGTATACGATAAAAAATATATAAAATCACTATGCACCATAAGCAAAAAAAAATATGTACATGTATCGAAATGACATTCAATCGCTGATCCGAAGACTTGTGCTTGTACCAAATTGTGTAAACATTTTCCAAATAATAATAACAAAAAAGAAACGAACAAGTTTCGGTTTATTGTTTCGCAAAATTAATTAAAAACGAGAGAAGAGAAAAGAATTAAAAAAAATAAAAGTAAAATAAAAAGAAAATATATTACGGGTTCCTGAGAAATCGAAAATGGATATGATAAACAGAGAAGAAGAATAAATATGGATAGAAAATATTCATATTCCAACAACTCATACATACGTACATTATCTTTTGCATGTACAGACGTGTGCGAAATAATAAGAACAACATATGTGAAAAATTAATTTGGTAAATATAAGTGTTAAGTAAACATAATTATAATAAACCCTTATATAATTTAAGTAGTACACATTTTAAGCTATGTACAGTTGCGGTCAAAAAAATAGTAGTGCGTGCAATGAATTTACAAAAACTTAAAATTTAATGACTTTTCATTTATCCAAATTTTTTATATAATTTTTTTAAGATACGTTAATATATTGTTAATCTATCTGAGAAATCAAAGATAGTGAACCGTTATTATTTTTCGACTTAGGAATTTTTTTCTTGCAATAGCCTGAAAAATGGGCGGTCAAAATAATAGTTAGTAGTGATAACATATTCAAATATTTTAATGATGAAAACGATCCAAAACCCCTTTTTTTTTATTTTAAAGGTTAGATATGTGAAATGCACTTAATAATTAACAAATTCAATAATTTGTTGTAAAGCCTTTATCTTGAATTACCGCCTTACAACGACGGATCATGGCTTTTACATCGTTCTGTTTGTATTGAGCTCCAGGCGCTCCTAGCGATCTTCCAAAGATGAATATTATTTGTTGGTTGGTGCTTGGCAATATCCTTCTTCATATCGGACCACAAATTTTCAATGGGATTCAGATCGGGGGACCGTGGTGACCACTCCATTACATTAACTTTTTCTATGTGAACCATTCTTTCGAAGATTTACTGATATGCTTTGGGTCTATGTCCTGTTGGAACCTCCAAATTATCGGCATATCATCTGAAAAATACGGTAGCATAGTGTCCTGCAGAATTTTCACTTGTTCGTGCCTTTCCATTATGGTTATGATCCATTACATGGGTTGGACCCAGGAATGTGAAATGCGAAATGCGCCAGGTTATTATTCTCATACCACAATGTTTGATGGTCCTGCAGGTGAATCTGGGCTGATATTCGGACTTTAACGGATTCCTTACATGTTGTCGAGATCCTCGACCAGCAAAAAAAATAATTTTGGACACATCCGACCACTAGAGGTTTCTTTATTTCTCTAGGGTTAATTCAGATGATCCTTAGCAAATCGAAATCGCTTTTGGGCAGGTATTTTTTTTAATAACGGAATTTTTCACGGGCTTCTTTCTGCCAGATTATTATTTCGCAAACATCTAAGAATGTTTTACACACTTTGGTCCATACCAAAGTTCTTTTTTATAAGTGCTGCAGGAGCAAAAGGGTCGCGTTTCAAAAACCTCACTACTTTTGTCACTAGTCTTTTGGACATGGATCAAGGTCTTCCACATTTATCCTATTTTGGCGACTACTTAATGGCGTTTCTGATTATGGTTGGCAATCAACTAACCAAATTTTTCCACTTCCTTAAACGTTATCCTTTTAGAAATAAATTGTTTATAGGGAGCACACTTTTCTGAGTGCAATGCTTGCCACGCCCCATTGTAACAACTCTAAGCAAAATATTTTTTATACAATTTATAGAAAATTATCAAATTACAATTATAAATATCAAATCAAGTGCCTTTCCTGCTTAATATCCTTTTTTTCCACTTTTAAGGCATTCACTACTATTATATTGACCGCCCATTTTTCAGACTATTACAAGAAAAAAATTGCTAAGTCGAAAAATAATAACTGTTCACTATCTTTGATTTCTCAGGTGGATTAACAATATAATAACGTATCTTAAAAAAATTAAATAAAAAATTTGGATAAATTAAAAGTCTTTAAATTTTGAGCTTTTGTAAGTTCATTGCAGGCACTACTATTTTTTTGACCGCAGCTGTATGTCCAAAAAGAAAGAAGAACAAAGGGAGAAAATAACGGATTGTCGTTTCCTACATAAGTTTTAACAATTTCTAAGTATACACTTAGTTGCCTACATTTAGTATAAGTGGGCTCCACCCCTTTTCCGACATTTGACACATCGGGACTTTATAGAAGCAGTGAGAACGCGGCATCTGGAGATAGGAGTATTCTTCCAATTATTTTCTTCTTCTTATCACAACTGTCCAAAATTTTTTGTCCATAACATCTCTCACTTCTATCGCTATATTAATTATTGATGATCCACTGGGTTATGGCTCGGCGAAAGAGTCAATCCCTCCATAACATCAATATTGTAGGACTCTAAGCACTATTTCGCTTGACTTGTGATGATATTTGGATCACTTAAGTCTGAATAAATCTAACGTATCATCTATTTTAGCATCTTATTTTAAGCATAACACTTGCCACTATTATTCTATATTAGAAGTTGAGATCCATGATACCCACAGTTCTAGTAATCGTATATCCGCAAAAAAAACCAACAATTCTCTATAGCATCGGTCTCAGACCACCATAATCATAATATCATAATCATCATAATCATCATAATTTCTGCTATTGAGAGCTGTTAACCTACTGTTGTTTATTATCTTAAGCGAACTTTACCACTATTTGGCTCAATTGATCATAACAAATGGTGTCAGGATCAATTCATAATTTTTTGGATGTCGAGAATTTTTATGTCCCATGGGTTTTTTTTTGCGGATGATCTTATTACTAGAACTGTGGGTATCATGGATGTCAACTTCTATTCTAGAATAATAGTGGCAAGTGTTATGCTTAAAATAAGATGCTCCACGTTAGACTTATCCACACTTAAGTGATCCAAATATCATCACAAGTCAAGCGAAATAGTGCTTTGGATCCTACAGTATTGATGTTAAGGAGGGATTTACTCTTTTGCCGAGCCATAACCCAGTGGATCATCAATAATTAATATAGCGATAGAAGTGAGAGATGTTATGGACAAAAAATTTTGGACAGTTGTGATAAGAAGAAGAAAATAATTGGAAGAATACTCCTATCTCCAGATGCCGCGTTCTCACTGCTTCTATAAAGTCCCGATGTGTCTAAATGATCCGGAAAAGGGGTGGAGCCCACTTATACTAAATGTAGGCAACTAAGTGTATACTTAGAAATTGTTAAAACTTATGTAGGAAACGACAATCCGTTATTTTCTCCCTTTGTTCTTATTCTTTCGCACACCTAAATTTCGACTTAACCCAACAAAAGTGCCATTATAAAAGATATGGACACAGCAGGTTTTGAATTCTTTTTGGACATACATAGCTTAAAGTGTGTACTATTTAAATTATATAAGGGTTTAATATAATTATGTTTTCTTAACACTTTTTTTTACCAAATTAATTGTTCACATATGCTGTTCTTATTATTTCGCACACGTCTGTACATACATACATATGTCCATCTCTCTCTCTCTCTCTGTCTTGGTTGCATGTTGGGGACAGGAATGCGTTAAGCCAAGCCAAAAATAAACATTGCCTTGATAATGACGATTATGACTATTCTGATGACGTCCATGATTATGATGTTGATGATGATGATGACGATGGGTAAGCAACGTAGGATGCGAAACAGATGAAGAAGTTGAATAACAACAAATACTTACTCTCCATAACCACAAATGCGTTGTGGGCGGTGGGTGGGGAAACGTGAAAGGTATCGAGATTGGGAGAGCGCAAGAGAGGGAGAGAGCGAGAGAAGAGCTGACAAGTTAAAAACTAGACGAAAACTTGGCAATGGCAAACGACGGCACTAAAGATAAGCACACAACAACAACAACAACAACTGAGGCAAAGGAGAACTGGCAACTGACAACTCGGAATGGGGAATGGGGAGCCGGGAATCGGGAATCGGGAACCGGGAACGAAAAGAAACGCACAAAAAGAACCAGCCGCATAGACAAGTTTATCCCAGCAGGTAGGCAAGCAGAGAGGGGGGAGGGGGGAGGAGGTGAGGCAGCGCCATAAATGATGCCAGTCAGCCAGTGTTGCCAACTCTTCGGGACATGAAAACGCCAAAATAGCCTTTAAAAAAAACTGAAAATAGCTGAAAATAGCTATAAAAACAGTTTATAGCTAAAAAACGCTAGAGTAAAGAACCTAAAATTATTTTTGAAGAAGCTAAAATTCCCGCTACCCGCAACCCACTAAATCTGTCGGGAAAATAGCTAAATTGGCAACACTGCAGCCAGCGAGTCCTCTCAACCAACGATGCTCTAACTCACCTCTGCATACATATAAATATCAATCTATGCGTGTGTGTGTGTGTCTGTGTGCTTGAACGTAACTCTCCACCTAGTTCTCAGCCCCCAACAGCAGTATCATCGTCATCATCATCATCATCAGCAGCAGCATCATTATTGTCGTCATTAATGCAACGCAATGTAAAGTTAAACCGCAAGCAAATGCAGCTACCGCGACTGAAAGTCGCACTTGGAATGCCCTTACCTTCCATGCGACACACGCTTACAGGGCAATGATAGCAACAAGAACAACAATAGACAGCAACAAAATAGCAACATAGAAAGCCAATACATAGAAAGAATGCTTCTTAGCTATCTCTTTTTTTTTTATTGCTGCACTTCGTTCTCGTTTGAGCGAGGTTTTAAGCTGCTGCACGCAGCGCAGAGCGCAAATCAAAGAGATGGCAGAGAGAGAGAGAGAGCAAGAGCGATTCAAAGAGTGCAGAGCGTAAGAGCGCACATTATACACGTGCAATAAATGCAATTACCGCATTCAATGCGCCAATGTGTGCGTGTGTGTGTGTTTGTATGTGCATGTGTGTGAGTGTAACTGAGTGAGCGTCTTTGTGTGTGCGGAGCGCGAGTTTTATAATTTTTCTGTAGTTTTTTTTTCTTTCTGTTTTATTATTTTTTATTATTGCAAGTCTTTTTGCTATACTCTGAGCTAAAAAATGTGTATAATCACTTTAACATGCAATTTGATAAGGCATTGTAGGAAGTAATGCAGATCTTATCTGTTCAAACATTGTTGTTTATTTATAGGCGCTTTTTAGCTGATGGGAAAGGTATGAATATGTACAAAGGTGCATGGTACAGTTAGCCAAGTAATTGTTTTCACAAGCAAAAATAAATTTATCTTTTTATTTATTTTCATTAAAAAAAAAAACAGGCAAAATATAAAAAAATCCACAAATATGCATTTTTTTTTTTAATTTTTTAGTTTTGTGTAAACAATTGCTTGACTAACTGTAGTATTTTAAAAATCACACCCACACAAGAGACAACCAACTGTTATTATTTTGTTTTTGGTATATTGATTTTACACATGAATAATGTAAGCTCTTTACCAACACTGCACCTGTTTGCACAACTTGCAGCGTATGCGAGCTTCGGTGCGCCGCATACAAATAAAACGTCGCCTTCCTTCTTGTTGTTATTTTATGCGTTCACAAAACTTGAGAAGCAAAAACAAAAACGAACGACATTTTCTGTATACGCGTAGTTGCAGTCGCAGTCGCGGTCGCAGTCGACGTCGCAACGCTGATGTTGGCGTTGGCGTTGCAGTCAGCGTCGCCGTTTGTTTGAACGGCGTGCCGTTTCATGTGCTTGCCCGCCCGCCCCAATCGAGCGATCACCCCCTCCCCCCTGTATGCAATGTTGCTGCACTTACTGTTGTTGTTTTATTCGTTTTCTTACTGCACATATTTTTTTCTTCATATGCATTTTTATGTGCGTGTGAGTCGACGACGTTTTTGTCTATATAGTGTGTGTGTGTGTGTGTGTGTGTATGTTTGTCTGTGTTTGCCTCGGATCAAATTTGTTGAATTGTTTATTTAGTACGCTGTCGTTGTTGTTGTTGTTGTTGTTTTTGTCTTTTTTTTCAGTTATTGTTATTATCGTTAGTTGCAGTTGCATTCGCTCTCATCGTCGTCATTCGCTTGCTGCTTCGTTTGCTCATTCGTGTGCACATTCCGTCATTTGCCGTCTCTTTCGTTTTTGGTATTTGTAAATTACATAAATTGTCTTGGACTATAAATTACGGGAAGATTATTATGGATTGCTGCTTTGGCTATACGCGTGTGTGTGTGTGTGTGTATGTTATGTGCATGTTGTGTTATGTGTGTATGCATGTAGTTGTTGCTTGGCTTGGTTCGGTTTTGGTTTTATTTCTTATTGTTGTTGTTGTTGTTGTTGGTTTGCTTGCATCGATGAAACGAACGCAAAATCCACACAGCAACAACAACTATAATAATAATAATAATAATAATAATAATAATAATAACAGCAACAACATTGTGTATTTTTATTGTATGCTTTTAAGACCCTATAAAATGGCACAAAGGGTCGATTAACTTGGTCGTATGTTAAGTGTGTGCGTAAACGATTTATGTACAGTATATCAAGTAATTATTTTGACTAGGAAAATTTAATTTAATTTTATTTAGCAAAACAAAACATTTAGTTAAGCCTAATGGACAATTTAATTTATATTTTTAGTGAGTTCTATGCACAGTCATCGGCATAAATATTTTGACAAAACTTAGGTTAAATCTACTTATAATTTGAACTTACTTCATGTACATTTTGGCATCGATGGAAAGGTCATTTCAGTCCCGTTTGAATGTTACACAACTTTCCTTAACCCATTAACATTGAACATTTTAAAGTTTTGTAAATTTATACTGTTTTTACTTTTTTCTTCGGTCTCAAAATAAAAATGTTTTGATGCAAAAAGTTTTTCTAAACAACTATAAAGTGACTGCAAAATTTTTTAAAAATATATTCCCTAGTATTTTTAAAGATTTTTTTTATGGGATGGTCTCAGAAAAATTTTTTATGAAAAGGAGGAAAAAGTAGATAAATAGTAATTTTTATCAATTATCAAAATATCATAAAACAAATACTAGCGAAGAGATTTTTATATTTTTTTTTGCAGTCATTTAGATTTTATAGAGAAACTTTTTAGTTTTTTTTAGCTCGATTTTTTTTCTTGCCGATAAGTCGTATTAAATCTATTGATATTCATTAAAAATTTACTTTATTTACTATAAAGTTGGGATTTTGCTGAATAAGTTCAATCGGTTGACAGTTTCGATGTTTTCAATCATAGCTTAAAATCCAAATTTCGTACAGATTAAATGTGCAGGGTCTCTTACAGTCGTTCTCTGCTAGTTTTTAATAATATATTTAGTATTCTGTATATTCTAAGCTAATAAAGTTTTCAAGTTAAATTATTTGAACCGTATTTTTAATTTCAATTACAGGGTCTCTTATAGTAGAGTTCACTCGCATTTCCTACTAGCTATTGTATGCTTGTTTTTTTTTTTGTATTTATAGTAGAGATCTGCATTTAATGATTACTCTGTAGTTACATACATATACATATGCATATCACAAAGTGTGTGTGTGTGTGTTTAAGCCAACAACTATGCGGCCACTTAGATACGTACTCACTGTATGCATGCATGTATGTGTGTGTGCATGTATGTGTGCATGTATGTATGCATGTATGTGTATCTGACTCACAGCGTCACAGAGGATGGAAATGGATATGGTAATGTTAAATAGCGAGTTTTGCATGTGTCGTAAAATGCCAGGCAGACAAAGGCAGGGCAAAGGATCATTAAAAATGGCTAAATGTGAACACCAGTTTGTGTGTGTGTGTGTGTGTGTGTGTATATGAGAAAAAGATAGAGAGAGAGAGAATCGACTTTTGGAGTGCTCCTTTTACAGTCGTCTCTCTTATCGGACCAATAAGATTCTCAAACGCCAACTTCAAAGCTCTGAACGAAATTCCAATTTAATTGGAATAGCATTCAATTGTTCTCAAACTGTTTGCAGTTTAATTAATCGATTCGATTAATCGATTACACACATCTGCATGTCACGATTAGTATAACGGTATTAATGTGACAATTCATACATATGTACGTCAGAAATGCAGGCAAGAAATTTATATTAATTAAAGTTATCATTAATTCTAGTTTCGAGGTCATTGAGCTTGAGAATGCGAGAATACAATAATGGATACATACTGTAAATAAATTACAATTTCAAACTAAAGTTTCTCTGCAACTAAATTTATGTAGTATATAACAAAAAAAAATTCCACTAACAATAATAGAAATTTCACTTAATTCAATTTAATATTGTATGTGTGTGTGTGTGTGGAAATAACTACACATGTACTTGTGTGTATGTTCGTTTTAACTTGACGTTTTATACTTTATCATGTGGGTGATCAAATGCGAAAAGAACAATAAAACAAATACATAGACATCAAGTTCTCTTGACATTTCTTTTGGCATTATCAACGTAATCTCTGCCTCTGCCTCTGTCTCTGCCTCTGCTTCTGCCGCATGCCAAACACACGCAGACAGAGAGAGGGAGAGAGAGAGAGGGAACGCACTGATTTAACGTAACTATTCCAGTGGCTCAGCTCAAGTGAGCATAGTTAATAGCAAACAACAATAAGAACTAGCAAAAGAGGCAAAAGCGAATGCGAGGCAATAACACCGGGGCCAAAACACACACACACACACACATACACATGCAGACAGCATTTACACACACACACACACACACACAAACACACAGCGAAGACCGACAGCAGTAATAATAACAATAATAAATTGAAGAGTTAAACTAATAACGAAATATATGCATACATACATACACATTCTCATACACAGACACACACATAGATACATACATAGATACATACGTACACATTCATATCTATATCTCAATATAGTGTTTGTATGTAAAGTAAACGTTGTACACACACATATACATACATACCTTTATTTAGTCGAAATTGCTATTTATTTTCTTCTTTGCCGTGCCTATGGTTTTCTTGCTGTTGTTATTACTCGTGTTGTTGTTGTTGATGTTGTTGTTACTGCTGCTGCTGCTGATGCCGTTGTTGTTGTAGTTGTAGTTGTTGTCGTCTCTTCTTTTTACTTATTAGTTTTTCACACAAACAACAGAATCAAATTGGAATGTGTAAAGTAACTTTATTGTTCGTGTTCGTGTTTTGTATCTACACATATGTATGTATGTAAGTAAATATGTATGCATATGTTTTTAGTAATTTATGTTATGTGCCGTTTCTGCTGCTTACATAAATTTCGTTGACAAATCGTTGTTCGTCTTGGATTTGTTCTTTTGCACCTGCACATTTAGTTTGTCAGCTTGATTTTGAAAACTCTGACAACGACAACAAATTAAACAAAAACTAAAAAAAAAATTCAGCAAACACGAAAAAAAAAAACACGACGCACAAAGTTTAAGCTTAATTGCTATTTTATAAATTGCATACAAAATGTAAACACAACTCAGAATGCGCTGTTGCTGTAGTTGTTGCTGTTGTTGTTGTTGTTGCAGTTATAGAATTGTTTTGAGTCAAACTACGCTAACTGCGACGCAGCAGCGCAAACACACAAGAGACGTCCGTTCACGGCAAAAATCCAACAAGACAAAACAAAAAGAAAAACAAAAAACATCAGCACATGACGACCCAAATGTACAAGGTAACGCGCTTCTCTCAGCGAGTTCGCATCGCGCTCTGAGAGCGCAACTCTGCATGGCTGCTGACGTCACACTTTATCAACTGTAATATAGTAATATAATTCATTGCCTATTAAAAAGAGTTCAAAACCTATTGTAAAGATAAAGATATTTTAATATCTATAGAAATTAATGACAAATTTACAAACATATCTAAAATAAAATTGATACATACAATGAAATCCAAGTTATATAAGTTATCTAACAAAATGTAAATTCATGACGACATATTCTCAAACCCGCTACACATACAACCTTCTAAATTGCTGCAATCTAAAACTGTTTCTGTTAACTGGCTGTTAAACTCAAATGTTACTGCAAAGAAACTATCTCAATGCACATTGAAAACGATAAGCGATTATTTTTGTTCTCAATTCAGAATGTTAAGAAACGATAAGTTTTGTCATTTTAACAGCTCATGTTAAAAATAAGCCAATAAAAATTTATCGAAATATCATTTAAATTGCACAAAAACATGAGATATTGAATATTAAAATGTAAATAAAAATTTAAAACAAATAAATATAATAAAATTGCAATAGTGTAAACAAATTGCCCGCTTTATGTCTGTATTTTGAATATATTTATTAACATTTGGCAACAGTATGTGGCTTGTCTATAAATAAAATTTTATTTATCAATATTAAGGCATGTGTATATGCATAATATTAGTTAAATTATTTATATAAATTATTTTAAATATGTAATCGATACACATAACGATTGCAGCCCTGCGTAAAATGTACATTGCAACCGTGCCGGCTAGATTTTGACAATTGGAATGCTCCCAACTGGAAGTCGGTGAGCGAAATGAGCGGCAAATTGAGCGAAATGAGAGTAGCGCGCTTCCACGCGAAATATTGGTGCATGCGTGTTTGTGTGTACGTGCATGGGCAAAGTGTATCGTGGAAATGCTTCCAATCAGAATTTGGAAGTTTTTTCCATATTGATTAGTTATGTCGCTTTTGTTGTTTACTCGCTACATTTTTTTGGCCAGTTAAATTGTGTGTGTTGTTGTGTCCAAATACGCGGCAAAAAATTAGCTAAAATTGGCGACAAACTAAACAAATCGACAGAAAGGCACAAGGCACACAGTACACTTGGCAATAAATAAAATATACACAGAAAAAGAAAATAAAGAAAATTCAAAAGGCGAAGAGGAAGAGGAAGAAGACAACGACAGCGACGACGACAAAGTGGTGGAGGCGGAAGAAGAAGAAGCAGCAGCAGTAACTGTGCAATCGATAGGCAAATTCGAAAATCGCGACACAGCGATCACACAAAACGCTCGATGTCCGCGGGTGTGGGAGGCGGCGGAGGTAGCATAACCACAGATCATCACAGCCGCTTATATTTCCTCAACTCATCGCCGACGACGCCGCTCGGCGCCCGCTCCGATCCGTTTTTCATCAAACCCGAATACCTCAACTATGAGAATCCCATGCACCATCTGTATCCGAGCAACCGGGGACTTATAGAATATAATAATTATACGACGACTGCTGTTGCTGCCGCTGCCGCTGCCAGCGTTAGTTCGGGCGCCGCTGCTGCTGCTGCTGCTGCGGCCGCCGCTGCCGCTGCTGCTGTTACTACAAGTAACAACAACAACAACAATAGTAGTAGTACCAGCAATAACAACAACAACACTAGTAGTAGTAACAACAACAATAGCAGTGAGAACAACTTCCAGCCACAAACGAATAATCCGCAACAACATCCGCAACAACATTCGCAACATCATCCGCAGCATACGCAGCAGCAGCAGCAGCAGCAGCAACATTCGCAGCAACAACAACAACAACAACATCCCCTGCATCATCATTTATCCACGGGCATCGTTGTCAACGTCAACGTCAACGGCGGCGTCGCAGCACTTGGACATCAATCGTCGTCGTCGACGTCGTCGTCACGTGCCCAAAAAGCAGCGCGTCGACGCAGCAACGAATCTGTGGAGGCACGGGAACGACGTCTGGAAAGGAACGCGGCCAGAATGCGAGATAAAAGATCGAAGGAATCGGAGGCGGAATATCGCCTACGTTTGGCCAAAAACGCCGAGGCGAATCGCGTGCGACGCCAAAACGAAAGCGAAGTACAAAGAACTTTAAGACTGATGAAGAACGCCGCCCGACAGCGACTGCGACGCGCCAGCGAATCGAACGATGAGCGAAAGAAGCGTTTGGCCAAAGCGGCCGAGAGAATGCGTGTGGCGCGCGCAAGTGCGCCCAAAGTGATTAAGCCGCCGCTCGAGGATCGCCTCAAGGGCTACTAGGCGACACAGCGACAAAGCGAAAGAGATCAGTTGGTAAAAGAGAGATGGAGAGAGAGAGCGGGAGAGAGTGCAGCGTGACAGGACTGGAGCTGGCTCCAGCTAAATGAACCAGTGATTGGAACGGTTTTGGATGAACTGCATCCAGTCTAGCAAAGACAGACAGAGAGAGACGGCAACACGAATCCCACACAAACAAACAAACAAACAAACACACACACACACACACCAGCTAGAATCTAAACAGACAGCAATCTAATCAGAAAACCAGGAAATGTACACAAACCACAGAGCGAAGGGAAGAGCAAAAGTGTAGTGGAAAAAGGAGCAAAAGTTACATATGTACATACATATGCATACACATGTGTATGTAGAGCAAGGAGCAACGTCATCAACGTCGTCGTTTTAGACAGCAAGAAAAAAAAGAAATAATTAACAAATAAAAAACAAGAAAAAAAAAACATAGAAAGAAAGAAAGCAAAACAAAACATCTATAAATAATATATATTGTATACATGCAAAAGAAAAGAAAAACAAAATAAACAAACATAACATTTACATAGAAAGAGGAAGAGGAAGCGCAGGAGAAAAAAGGAAGCAGCAGGAAGAAATAATAAGAAAACCCAATTGGAAGCGTATCAGGCAGATAAACAGTTGGAAGATCTTCCCGAAGTGGAAGTTATACATAATTAACAAACAAAAATGGCACTTTTTTTTTTAATATACATACATATATATATGTAGAAAGTGTCGCTAAATTTTTTTTAAGTTTAAATTAACAAACAAAAAAAGATGAAGTAAAAGAAGTATTTTTATAATGCATGCATTATATTCTTACGATATATATATACACATATATATATAGTTATATATACACAACACAGAATATTATATAGATACACACACACACACACACACGCCCACACATATATATACAACCACACAAAACGCCTAGAAAATAGTCATGTGTAAATGTATGCACGTCACTCAAAGCACACACACACACACACACACTCCCACATACACACATGAGCGAGACACACACACACGAGAGAGAAAGAGCGCAAAATTCCCCCCAAAAAGCAATGCAAAAGAAAGTCAACTTCATCCCCAAAACACATATGAACACACATACGTGTTTGTGTGTATGTGTGTGTTCACATATGTGTTGTTGTTATTGTATACCCGGGGGCCGCATACACAGGGTGGCTCAACAACAACAACTACAACGACAGCGATTTGAGCAAACACACAACAACAACAAAACACAAAAATTGGCCGGACCAATTGCCATATTCTAACTGCATTTGCATTCTTCCAATAAGCAAACAAAAAAACAAGTGCCGTTAGCTCTCGTTGGCTGCAACAGGTGCGACATCTTTTGGTCAATAGCGCAAGTTGCGTTGCCAGGCGAACATCAAATTCAAACCCTGCAAACCACACTACCCCCCCCCCCTCCCCCATATAAAAAAAAAAAAGAGAAATTAACAACAAACTGATGAATGTGTGTGTGTGTGAAAATGAACACCAGCAATTTATACAGGATATGTATGTGTTAATACACACACACACAGACACACGAAAGCTTATGTATGTATGTGTGCATGGCAAATTGTTATAGCAACAACATTAAAGGCCGCCCACTTCCCACACTCCCACTCCCACCCACCCCCAACTCCATTATTTTTAACACACATCCCACACGATCACACACACACACACAATTAAAAACAAAACGAAAGCAAATTAATATAATATTTAAGTTCTAGTCGAAATTTCAAATTGTTTCACTTTCTTAATCTTTTTACCCCAATTGTTTTGATGTAAAATTATGAAATAAATTTTATGTAATTGTAATATTCTATGTACACTAACAGAAAAACAAAAAAAACAAAATCAAACAAAAAAAAAACACACAAACAACAACAAGGAAACACAAAAAGCAAACGAAAAACAAAAAAATGAATACTTGAATAAAGTTGCATTCACAATTTTTAAATGACAAGTCGTTTTCTTTTTTTTTTTTGAATTGAGCTGCGTTTTTAGCTTTTCAAACTGCGCGCGCTCTTATCGAAATATGCAGTGCTTATCGAAATTGCGCGCAATCTTGGCGATAGGTATTGTACTGGAAATTCGTAATTTATCGCTGATGCCTACATGTATACATACACACACGCACGCCATCCAGTTTCCAACTTCCAGTTGTATTTATTTTTTAATGTGTTGTTGTGTGTGCGTTGTTGGTACAGAAAACGGCAGAGCATTTTGCTTGCCGGAAATTTTAGCGCGTTTTTTTTATAATTTATCGAAAAAGGAATCTGCAAATATCTAAACTGTTTATTGAACTGTCATTGTGACGCGAGTTAACAGATTTATCTAAAATGTGAAGTTTAATGCTTGAATGTGTAAATTAATGAGTATATTAATATGCATACGGTGAATACATTTAAATAGGCGAATCAAATTGCATACATATGTATGTATGTGAGTGTGTGGTGCAATACACACACACACACGCAGTGCCGACAAATTGAAGCGGCTAAACAAAGTTAAAAAAAAAACGCAATTACAACCGAAGAATTCATGCAACAATTGTGGCAAATCGCTTCAAAATATTTATAAAAGACAAATATACTAAATACCGAATACATACAGACAAATGTGCATACGTATGTATATACCAAGGCGTGTGATTGAGTGTCTGTGAGTACGTGTTTGTGTGTGCGTCAGCATGTAGATGTGTGTTCGTGTGTATGTGTGTACATATAATCATGTGAAAAATCGATTGGAAGTCACTGGAAGCCGTATAGTCATTGGAAGGCACAGCGGCGGCGGTGGCGGCGCCAATTGTCATTTACTATCAAACAAGAAGAAGAAACGTGCGCACGCACCAAAAGTAGCCACCAAAAATATAAAAGATACAAAAAAGAAATAAAACATTGAAAACGATAATAAAACACGCGAACATCTATTTTGCAACAATTCCAATATAGCAGCAGATAAAACGAAAACGAAACGAGTAAAGGCAAAAAAATTGCAACATTTGCGCTAAGGCAAAAGACGGCAAAAGACAGCAGACTGTAGTAGTGAAAGGTGCGCAATACGTTTAGCTGAGACACAAACCGTAATCGTATGTGTGTTATTTCCAATTTGTTGTTGCCATCTGTGTGTGTGTGTGTGTGTATGAATGATTTTTGACATTTGCATGTGCAGGCGGCGGCGCAAGGCAACACTGGCAAGAGGAAGAAGCACTCAAAAGAGCAAGGAAAAAAATAGCTGAGGCAGCGTCATCAACATTTAGAAGCATATTGCAAATTGATTGACTAGCAGAAAAAAACAGAAAAAACTAAAGCAAAAAAAAAAAAAAGGTGATGCGCAAAACAGAAATCGAAACAGTAACCAACCAACAGTCACACCGATTGGGAGAGAGAAAGAGTAGAGCGACGGTAAGAAAGAGAGTGTGTTTGTATGAGAGAGCGAGGGAGAAGGAGAGAGTAGCATCATCAGCAGCCGAAAGTTGTTAAAACGAAAACGCACACAAATAAACAAAATTATACATACACACAGGCACACAACACGCATAAAAAAATATATATATATATAAATTTTCATATAAATCTATATATATTTATTTATATATGCATGTACATAGACGGCGATACCGATTGCGATAACGATAACAATATTTAGGCGCATTTCTTTATATAACTACGAACAAAGTTGCGAAGCAAACAAACAAAACAAAACAACGAAGACAACAAGCATAAAGCAGCAGCAGAAGCAAATTGAATAGACACAGACAACAGACACAAAGCGAAAACGGCTGTTAAATGCGGCGAACAAAACGCCAACGTTTTTGTCGCCCGAGCAATAGCAGCAACAGTTATCGATATCATCAAGAGGACAGGGATACGTTTATCGAACGTTGTTGACTGGAAGAGAGGACGGGAATTGCATTTGAAGAAGAAGGAAGTAACAGCAACAGCGACAACAACAATAACAATAACAACAGCAGCAACAATAAAAACAACAACAGCAGCGAGTTGACGACGACAATTTCGATTGTTGTTAAGGTTTTGCCAAATAATGGAACCAGATCCCAATGGGATAAAGATAGAGCCGACAACACTTGACCATCATCAGCAGCAGCAGCAGCAGCAACAACAATACGCAACGCATGTGCTGGCAATCAACGGTCCAAATGCGCGGCTACTTATCGATCATCAGTCAGCGCTCTTGGTACCATTGTCGACCCATCAGCAGCAACAGCTGCAATTGCAGCAGCAACAGCAACAACAGCAGCAGCAGCAGCATCAACAGGTGCAACAGCAACAGTTTCAGCAGCAACAACAGCAGCAACATCATCACTTGCAACAGCAGCAACAGCAACAACAGCAGCAACAACAATTTCACCAACAACAATTGCAAATAACATTACCCGCTTATTCACAGCCACTGTCATTGAAACAACAACCGCCACCGACGCCACTTGGTCCCTCCTCCAGCGTCAGTTCGATATCAGTTAGCACACAACAGCAACAGCAGCAGCAGCAACAACCACAGCAGCAACAACATCAACAACAACATCATCATCAGCAGCGCTGGAACGAAAGTCCGGAGGCACGTCAACGCCGTTTGGCCCGCAATGCTGAGAGGATGCGGGAGCGAAGACAGCGAGAAAGCGAAGACGAGTACCGCAAGCGTTTGTTGCGCAATGCGGAGGCGAATCGTCAGCGACGCCAGAACGAATCCGATATCGAGCGAGCGATGCGTTTGGTACGCAATGCGGCCCGTCAGCGTTTGCGCCGTGCAATGGAATCGCCGGATCAACGGTCGAAGCGTCTGGCCAAATTGGCCGAACGGATGCGCATGTATCGGGCCAGCGAGACGCCCGATCAGCGCAAGATCCGATTGGCCGAGATGGCGGCGCGGGCGAGACAGAGGATCGCGAGCGAGTCGCAGGAGGAGCGCAAGGAAAGACTGAGAAAGCTGAACGATTATGCGAAAAAGGTCAGAGAAAAGAAAAAGATATACAAGGTGCAGGTGCATCATGGCCATCATGGCGTGCAACCGAATTCGTCGTCGTCGTCTTCATCGACCAACTCGACAAATTCCCCCCAATCACTTAGCCAGCAACAGCAGCAACAACAGCAGCAGCAGCAGCAGGTGCTTGCTGTCGCATCAGCAGCGGCTGCCGCTGCTGCCGCCGCAGCTGCAACGGCTGCTCAAACCAATTGCAATAATAATGAGCATAATATTAATTTAAATCAGGCAAACGTATCATCAACGTCAGCGCCTGCAACCCCATCATCTGTTGCCGCCGCCGCCGCCGCAACGGCAACAGCAGCAGCAGCAACAAGCAGCGATGAGCAACAGCAACAACATTTGGTGACAGCAGCAGAAGCAGCGGCTGCCTATCAACAACAACAACATCAGACAATTGAATATATGGGACAGAATATGTTTATAACACCTGGTGGATTGCGTCCCACGATGCAATTAAAACAGGAGCCACAACCACAACAGCAGCAGCAGCAGCAGCAGCAGCAACAACAACTCCAGCAGCAGCAGCAGCAACAACAGCAGCAGCAACAACCACGCTATTCGTTGGGTGCCCAGCAGCTGATCGGCGGTGTGGCAGGTGGCAGCGGTGCCGCCGAAGCTGGCAGCATATTTGTGCAACAAATCTATGGCGAGGAGCCGGGCAAAACTGGTAAATTGCTGCAGGCCCATGTGCCGCACTTTAGCATTGCCAATCAGATCGAGTTCTATCAGCACAAATACGCTAAGAAGCAGGAACTTCAGGTGCGTATCCAGGCAACGACGCCAGATTAGCGATGACAGTGAGCGAAACAGCACACAAAGAGAACAGAGAACAAAGATAAAGAGAGCGACAGAGAGAGCGAGAGATAAATAGCGTTAGAGATCAGTAATCCCAAATGAAAAACCAAAGTTTATACAGTATAATTTGCTAAATTGCAACAGAATTTCGACAATTATTAAAAATTGCAGCAATTAAGCAATTTAAACCAGCGGTGGGCACGCAGTGGCTCCGGGAGCAGCGACTGCTAATTGGTTGTTAATGTTGTGCTCTCGAATTCAGATTTTGTGCCCACCGTTGCTTTAAACTGTATCTCATTTTTTTTATATACCTAAATATATATTTATTAGTTTCTTTGTTGGTTTTTTAGTTACGTTTCCGTTTTGTTCCGTTAAAGCTTAAAACTCAAAAAAAATGGAGAGAATAATTAAATGAATTTCACTTATTTCTTAGCATATTTTTTACATAAAATACTTTAAAAACTAGACTTTAAACAAAAAAGTGTTTTGTATAAAAAAAAAACTAAAACTCTTGTATATACAGAAAAAAGAAAAAATTCGAAAAATGCATTATTAAAATACAATGTTGTAAAATGCCCAGAAAAATGTGTTCATTTCATTTTCTGTCTCTCTTCTGGCTGTTTGTCTGTCGGTCCGACTGTCTGTTTTCACAAGATTTCTGGCAACATCTTAAAATATTATAACATGGCATCACTTGACTGTGTTCTAAAATTTTCTAGCCGTTTCTAGCGTTTTTGAAAAGCAGATCTAGCTTGCTCAAGTCCGAAAAAGTTGACAACACTGGATAGCATGCTTAAATATAAATATGCATAGTTAATCAAAATAGTATTGGCATACTTTGAGAGTGCATACATAGATCTAAATTTTTTGCACATATAAAAAAAAAGAAATAATTCTGTAGTTTCCAAAAATATAGTTAACACAAAGATTCTATACGAATATCGAAAAATATTACTCAGAATACGAAAATTCGGAAAAAAAAATAGGAATCCAAAATTGGGAATCGAATAATTAGGAATCCATAATTACGAATACAAAATTGGGAATACAGTTATTAGGAATCTAAAATTAGGAAGGCAAAAATTGGGAAAACAAAATGTAGGAAAACAAAAATTGGAAAAGCAAAAATTAGGAAAAGCCGAAATCCAAAATATATTATTAAAACTCGCGCGATTTTTAATAAAATATTTTTGATTTCATCTTTTTCCTATTAGCAAATGGCCAACATTTGTCGAACCATGTGCTTCAAAATCAGGACTTTGATTGCCAGCGCATGTGATATTTATTCGAACCATTTATTTCAAAAGCTACGTGTTTTGCACATATTTTTCAGTGTTGGTAGAAATGCAATAGTTTGATCATCAGTCTCTTGACACGCTTGAACTACGAAGTCTTTGGCTTTTTCTACTGATGATTGATCATTTTTTTTAAATTCGAAAGAATTTGACCAATGCCAGTAAAACCAAAGATACTTTTCCCAATTTTGTTTTCCTTATTTTTGTACTCTAAATATTTTTCTTAGCTGAAATTCCTAATTTATGATTCCTAATTTTTTCTTCCCAATTTTGGATTCCTAAAATTTTCTTGGTTATTTTTTCTTCTTTTTTAAAATTCCTTAAAAAAGTTTTGGGATTCGTATGAGGTACCAATACAAATTTAGCATACTAATAATAATAATAGCTTGAAGACAGTTATGTTAACTTTCGATAGCTTAATGATATCGATAACTGATCAATTTCTTGGCTACTAACATTTTTTAAATAATTTTTATGCCTATTTCTTTTATTGGTTCTCTATCATTTGGATCACTGGCTGACAACAACAACAACAGTCTGGCAACGAGTCAAACGATAACAGCGGGTCTGTTAGTCTGGCCCAGAATGAGGCCAAGGTAATTGTGGCTGCCGCTGAACAGCAACAACAACAACAGAAGACGCTTAAAGGAGGCGGCGGACAAACAACGGCGACAACGACAACGACGCAGCTGTACAATCAGTTTCCGTATTTGACCACATTTCCGACGGCGACGGCGAACAGCACAACGGGCACCGTAACCGTAACGGGTGCCAATGGCACTGGAACGACAACTGGAACGACTGGAACAACCGCCTATTATCCCATGTATCACAATGGCTTCCAGTTGGGCATTGGCCCGAATGCGGTGCCGCCTCCGTTTACGCCCGTGCATTTTGCCAATGCTAGTGGTGGGAGCAGTCCGACAGCACCGGGACAATATAATCTATTGACAGCGCCGGCGGGCTCGAATAATCCTACACTGACCGTTGCGGGTCTGGGACAACAGGAGCAACTGCAGCAACAGCAGCAGATTGTCCAGGAGTTTCCGAAAATGGGTCGTGGCAGACCGAGAAAGACGAGTCTATTAACGGTTCATCATGATGATCTAAAGGCGAACACGTTGCTAGAGCAGGAGCTTAATCAAATGCTGGCCGCACCCCATCTGACGACGACGACGACGACATCATCATCCTCCTCCCGACGTGGGCGTGGCCAGTCCCAGTCGCAGTCGATTGATCCAGCTCACATCCATGCACATTCCACGGCCGATGGCGATGGCGTTGTTGTTGTCCAGGCGCCGCCAACGCCAACGCGACGCAGTGGCGCCAACAAATACGAAACGGAGGAGGAGAAACGCCATCGACTGGACAAAATGGCCGCCCATCAGCGGGCGGTGCGTGCCAATGAATCGCCCGAACAGCGTACAGTCCGTTTGCAAAAGCTGAGCGAACGGGCGCGCCTCAAGCGTGCTCAGATCCGTGCCACCGAGAATATCGATGAGCGCAAGGAGCGTCTATCGAAGCAGGCGGAATACGCACGGCTGCGACGCATGCGCAGCCATACGCCGCGGAATAGCAGCAGCACCGCCAGCGCCGAGTTCCATGCCAAAACGGAGGATGAGACGACAACCGAACAGCTTTACGATAACGATAACGATACCGATAATGGCGATAGTTTTGTTGTCAAAAGCGATTCGCAGCTGGATGGCGATGCTTCCAATGATCAACAGTTGGCAGCCCTGCAACTGGAACAACAACTGGAACTCCAGCAAATGACGGGCAGCCTACAACAACAACAACAACAGCAGCAGCAGCCACAACATCACGAGACAATTGTCATCAATCAGCAGCAACAGCAGCAGCAGCGACTGGTCACCCTAAGTCAACATCAGCAGGGCTACAGCAACAAACTGCAAACTGCATCCACGGCTGGTGCGGGAGGAGGTGGGGCGGCCAGCGGTGCGCCTGAAAATAATGATATGCTTAAGATACTCGAACCGATAATTGTCATGAAAACCAAATGAGTATCGCGAAAGCGTCACAATTAGCCCACAAATTGCTAGGCAGCAAAGTGAGAAGACGCACACACACCCAGCTAGCAATTGTAAGATCTTTACTGATCGCAATCTTCTTGGAGAGTCTTTTTTGACTCTTTTTAATGTTAAAAAAAAGATTAATCTCCTGTGTGATTTAAAAAAGAGTCATAAATGATCCATGTGTATGCCTAAAATTAGATTACAATAACAAAATATACAGCGAACTCGAATTGATCATGTTGCGGACCGAAATGTGATTGCTTTGATTCTTTCTATGAGCGCATATTTCGAACAGTTTGCTGAAGCAAATGAGATTAACAACAACAAAATATAGAGCCATCTCAAAACGATCAGGTTTTTGACCGAAATGTGTTTGCTTTGTTTTGCATATTTCGAGCACTTTCGCTCTCTTCGTTGGAATTTTTACTGCAATATTTTGAATTTTGTTTAGCGTTTGACGGTGCAACTGGAAATGTAACTGTTTAATCTCTTTACTTCTTTTGCATTTCGTCAAATCTGAAGTGTTTGCTTTTAAGTTGTCGGTTTAGTACCTAATTGTCTGACGGTCAAGTAAGTCGCTGCTGTTTTTTTAAGGATAAAACACAAAATTTTATGTTTACGTGATTCGACAGATAACTCTTTCTTTTTCACGCCTCTTCTGAGTCATGTCGTTCAGTGATTTTCATTATGAGCCAAGCTCCGATTTGCAGTCATGTAAGTATTAAAAGAATTTTTTTTTTAATATAAACTTATGTTTCTTTTCAGTGGAAAACGTTCCACAGCCCACTGCTGCAAGCTCTCATTTTCAGCCTTGTAAGTATTAAAAGAAATTTTTTTTTTATATAAACTTATGTTTCTTTTCAGTGGAAAACGTTCCAAAACCTAATTTTTTGCAGCTCATTTGGGAGGAGCTCACATCATTGAGAAAGGAAGTCACTAAACCGAGCGCTGAGCGATTGTTCGTGGTTACGACCATTAAGAGTACGTACATATATTTTCATAAATTCTTCAGTACATTTAACTAACAACTTTTCTTTTATTAGACGTTTGCTATATAAAATTCTTGGCAACGGACAAGGTTATGAATGGGGTACTCCAAAAGCATTTTGTACATGCTGGCGACCGCGTTGCGGCAAAAAGAAAATGTACAAATTTAATTATTAAATTAAAAAGCTGTAATATTAAGTAATAAATAAATTGAATAAAATTATTGAATAAATACAAAATGATAATAATTATTTTTTTAGCAGCAAACAATTGGGAATAAGATCCAAATATGACTCGTAACTGACTCTCAAGTGCGACACAAATAAGACTCGAAGGTGACTCTCAAATGACTCTCAAATATGACTCAAATGTTATTCACAAACGACTCTCAATTGCGACTCTTTTAAGACTCAAATGTGACTCAAACTATGACTCAAATGTGATTCACAAAATGACTCTCAAATAAAAAAGATTTGCTCAGAACTAAGACTCCAAACCGAGTCCAAACCGATCAAAAAAAGAGT
>JBAMBJ010004469.1:0-101235 GCA_037043495.1 Drosophila recens
TACATAGCTTAAAGTGTGTACTATTTAAATTATATAAGGGTTTAATATAATTATGTTTTCTTAACACTTTTTTTTACCAAATTAATTGTTCACATATGCTGTTCTTATTATTTCGCACACGTCTGTACATACATACATATGTCCATCTCTCTCTCTCTCTCTGTCTTGGTTGCATGTTGGGGACAGGAATGCGTTAAGCCAAGCCAAAAATAAACATTGCCTTGATAATGACGATTATGACTATTCTGATGACGTCCATGATTATGATGTTGATGATGATGATGACGATGGGTAAGCAACGTAGGATGCGAAACAGATGAAGAAGTTGAATAACAACAAATACTTACTCTCCATAACCACAAATGCGTGTGGGCGGTGGGTGGGGAAACGTGAAAGGTATCGAGATTGGGAGAGCGCAAGAGAGGGAGAGAGCGAGAGAAGAGCTGACAAGTTAAAAACTAGACGAAAACTTGGCAATGGCAAACGACGGCACTAAAGATAAGCACACAACAACAACAACAACAACTGAGGCAAAGGAGAACTGGCAACTGACAACTCGGAATGGGGAATGGGGAGCCGGGAATCGGGAATCGGGAACCGGGAACGAAAAGAAACGCACAAAAAGAACCAGCCGCATAGACAAGTTTATCCCAGCAGGTAGGCAAGCAGAGAGGGGGGAGGGGGGAGGAGGTGAGGCAGCGCCATAAATGATGCCAGTCAGCCAGTGTTGCCAACTCTTCGGGACATGAAAACGCCAAAATAGCCTTTAAAAAAAACTGAAAATAGCTGAAAATAGCTATAAAAACAGTTTATAGCTAAAAAACGCTAGAGTAAAGAACCTAAAATTATTTTTGAAGAAGCTAAAATTCCCGCTACCCGCAACCCACTGAATCTGTCGGGAAAATAGCTAAATTGGCAACACTGCAGCCAGCGAGTCCTCTCAACCAACGATGCTCTAACTCACCTATGTATGCATACATATAAATATCAATCTATGCGTGTGTGTGTGTGTGTGTGTGTGTCTGTGTGCTTGAACGTAACTCTCCACCTAGTTCTCAGCCCCCAACAGCAGTATCATCGTCATCATCATCATCATCAGCAGCAGCATCATTATTGTCGTCATTAATGCAACGCAATGTAAAGTTAAACCGCAAGCAAATGCAGCTACCGCGACTGCAAGTCGCACTTGGAATGCCCTTACCTTCCATGCGACACACGCTTACAGGGCAATAATAGCAACAAGAACAACAATAGACAGCAACAAAGTAGCAACATAGAAAGCCAATACATAGAAAGAATGCTTTTTAGCTATCTCTTTTTTTTTTTTTATTGCTGCACTTCGTTCTCGTTTGAGCGAGGTTTTAAGCTGCTGCACGCAGCGCAGAGCGCAAGCAGAGAGAGAGAGAGCAAGAGCGATTCAAAGAGTGCAGAGGCAAGAGAAGCGTAAGAGCGCACATTATACACGTGCAATAAATGCAATTACCGCATTCAATGCGCCAATGTGTACGTGTGTGTGTGTGCGTTTGTGTGTGTGCATGTGTGTGAGTGTAACTGAGTGAGCGTCTTTGTGTGTGCGGAGCGCGAGTTTTATAATTTTTCTGTAGTTTTTTTTTCTTTCTGTATTATTATTTTTATTATTGCAAGTCTTTTTGCTATACTCTGAGCTAAAAAATGTGTATAATCACTTTAACATGCAATTTGATAAGGCATTGTAGGAAGTAATGCAGATCTTATCTGTTCAAACATTGTTGTTTATTTATAGGCGCTTTTTAGCTGATGGGAAAAGTATGAATATGTACAAAGGTGCATGGTACAGTTAGCCAAGTAATTGTTTTCACAAGCAAAAATAAATTTTTTTTTTATTTATTTTCATCAAGAAAAAAAACATAGGCAAAATATAAGAAAATATCCACAAATATGCATTTTTTTTTTTAATTTCTAGTTTTGTATAAACAATTGCTTGACTAACTGTAGTATTTTAAAAATCACACCCACACAAGAGACAACCAACTGTTATTTTTTTGTTTTTGGTATATTGATTTTTGCACATTAATAATGTAAGCTCTTTACCAACACTGCACCTGTTTGCACAACTTGCAGCGTATGCGAGCTTCGGTGTGTTGCATACAAATAAAACGTCGCCTTCCTTCTTGTTGTTATTTTATGCGTTCACAAAACTTGAGAAGCAAAAACAAAAACGAACGACATTTTCTGTATACGCGCCGTAGTTGCAGTCGCAGTCGCGGTCGCAGTCGACGTCGCAACGCTGATGTTGGCGTTGGCGTTGCAGTCAGCGTCGCCGTTTGTTTAAACGGCGTGCCGTTTCATGTGCTTGCCCGCCCGCCCCACTCGACCGATCACCCCCCTCCCCTGTATGCAATGTTGCTGCACTCACTGTTGTTGTTTTATTCGTTTTCTTACTGCACATATTTTTTTCTTCATATGCATTTTTATGTGCGTGTGAGTCGACGACGTTTTTGTCTATATAGTGTGTGTGTGTGTGTGTGTGTATGTTTGTCTGTGTTTGCCTCGGATCAAATTTGTTGAATTGTTTATTTAGTACGCTGTCGTTGTTGTTTTTGTCTTTTTTTTCAGTTATTGTTATTATCGTTAGTTGCAGTTGCATTCGCTCTCATCGTCATTCGCTTGCTGCTTCGTTTGCTCATTCGTGTGCACATTCCGTCATTTGCCGTCTCTTTCGTTTTTGGTATTTGTAAATTACATAAATTGTCTTGGACTATAAATTACGGGAAGATTATTATGGATTGCTGCTTTGGCTATACGCGTGTGTGTGTGTGTGTGTATGTTATGTGCATGTTGTGTTATGTGTGTATGCATGTAGTTGTTGCTTGGCTTGGTTCGGTTTTGGTTTTATTTCTTATTGTTGTTGTTGTTGTTGTTGGTTTGCTTGCATCGATGAAACGAACGCAAAATCCACACAGCAACAACAACTATAATAATAATAATAATAATAATAATAATAATAACAACAACAACATTGTGTATTTTTATTGTATGCTTTTAAGACCCTATAAAATGGCACAAAGGGTCGATTAACTTGGTCGTACATATGTAAAGTGTGTGCGTAAACGATTTATGTACAGTATATCAAGTAATTATTTTGACTAGGAAAATTTAATTTATTTTTTTTATTATTATTTACAGTCAAACTTCCCTAACTCGAATCCCCATTATCCACGAAAAAAGTTCGAGTTAGGGAGACTTCGAGTAAGGGAAGTAGAATTGTATGAAATTTGCCTAGTATTGCCACTCGATTTTGTTCGATTTAGAGAAACTTCGAGTTAGGGAAGTTCGGGTTAGGGAAGTTCGACTGTATTTATATTTTTAGTCAGTTCTTTGCACAGTCATCGGCATAAATATTTTGACAAAACTTAAGTTAAATCTGCTCATAATTTGAACTTACTTCATGTACATTTTGGCATCGATGGAAAGGTCGTTTAAATCCCGTTTGAATGATACACAACTTCCCATTGAACATTTTAAAGTTTTGTAAATTTATAGTGTTTTGACTTTTTTCCTCGGTCTCAAACAAAAAATGTTTTAATGCAAAAAGTTTCTCTAAAAGTGAACAAATTTTTAAAAAATCTCTTTGCTAGTTTTTTTTATGATTTTTTTGATGGGATGATCTCAGAAAAATTTTTTATAGTAATTTTTATCAATTTTAAAAAAAATCATAAAACAAATACTAGCGAAGAATTTTTATTTTTTTGCAGTCACTTAGATTTGTTTTGAGAAACTTTTAAGTTTTTTTAGCTCGATTTTTTTGCTTGCCGATAAGTCGTATTAAATCTATTGATATTCATTAAAAATTACCTTTATTTTATAAAGTTGAGATTTTGCTGAATAAGTTCAATCGGTTGACAGTTTCGATGTTTTCAATCAGTGTTTAAAATCCAAATTTTGTACATCTTAAATGTGCAGGGTCTCTTACAGTCGTTCTCTGCTAGTTTTTAATATAATATTTAGTATTCTGTATATTCTAAGCTAATAACATTTTCAAGTTTAATTATTTGAACCATATTTTTAATTGCAATTACAGGGTCTCTCGCAGCAGAGCTTACTTGCATTTCCTACTAGCTATTGTATGCTTGTTTTTTTTTTTGTATTTATAGTAGAGATCTGCATTTAATGATTACTCTGTAGTTACATACATATACATATGCATATCACAAAGTGTGTGTGTGTGTGTGTTTAAGCCAACAACTATGCGGCCACTTAGATACGTACTCACTGTATGTATGCATGTACAGCTGCGGTCAAAAAAATAGTAGTGCCTGCAATGAACTTACAAAAGCTCAAACTTTAAAGACTTTTAATTTATCCAAATTTTTTATTTAATTTTTTTAAGATACGTTATTATATTGTAAATCCATCTGAGAAATCAAAGATAGTAAACAGTTATTATTTTTCGACTTAGCATTTTTTTTCTTGTAATAGTCTGAAAAATGGGCGGTCAAAATAATAGTAGTGAATGCATTAAAAGTGGAAAAAAAGGATATTAAGCAGGAAAGGCACTTGATTTGATATTTATAATTGTAATTTGATAATTTTCTATAAATTGTATAAAAAATATTTTGCTTAGAGTTGTTACAATGGGGCGTGGCAAGCATTGCACTCCAGAAAAGCGTGCTCCTATAAAAAATGTATTTCTAAAAGGATAACGTTTAAGGAAGTGGAAAAATTTGATTAGATGATTGACAACCATAATCAGAAACGCCATTAAGTATTCGCCAAAATAGGATAAATGTGGAAGACCTCGATCCATGTCCAAAAGACTAGTGACAAAAGTAGTGAGGTTTTTGAAACGCGACCCTTTTGCTCCTGCAGCACTTATAAAAAAGAACTTTGGTATGGACCAAAGTGTTTAAAACATTCTTAGATGTTTGCGAAATAATAATCTAGCAGAAAGAAGCCCGTGAAAAATTCCGTTATTAAAAAAAATACCTGCCCAAAAGCGATTTCGATTTGCTAAGGATCATCTGAATTGACCCTAGAGAAATAAAGAAACCTCTAGTAGTCGGATGTGTCCAAAATGATTTTTTTGCTGGTCGAGGATCTCGACAACATGTAAGGTATCCGTTAAAGTCCGAATATTAGCCCAGATTCACCTGCAGGACCATCAAACATTGTGGTATGAGAATAATAACCTGGGCGCATTTTCACATTACTGGGTCCAACCCATATAATGGATCATAACCATAATGGAAAGGCACGAGCAAGTAAAAATTCTGCGGGACACTATGCTACCGTATTTTTCAGATGATATGCCGATAATTTGGAGGTTCCAACAAGACATAGACCCAAAGCATATCAGCAAATCTTCGAAAGAATGGTTCGCATAGAAAAAAGTTAATGTAGTGGAGTGGTCACCACGGTCCCCCGATCTGAATCCCATTGAAAATTTGTGGTCCGATATGAAGAAGGATATTGCCAAGCATCAACCAACAAATAATATTAATCTTTGGAAGATCGCTAGGAGCACCTGGAGCTCAATACAAACAGAACGATGTAAAAGCCATGATCAGTCGTTGTAAGGCGGTAATTCAAGATAAAGGCTTCACAACAAATTATTAAATTTGTTAATTATTAAGTGCATTTCACATATCTAACCTTTTAAATAAAAAAAAAGGGGTTTTGGATCGTTTTCATCATTAAAATATTTGAATATGTTCATCACTACTATTATTTTGACCGCCCATTTTTCGGGCTATTGCAAGAAAAAAATTCCTAAGTCGAAAAATAATAACTGTTCACTATCTTTGATTTCTCAGATAGATTAACAATATATTAACGTATCTTAAAATAATTATATAAAAAATTTGGATAAATGAAAAGTCATTAAATTTTGAGTTTTTGTAAATTCATTGCACGCACTACTATTTTTTTGACCGCAACTGTATGTATGTATGTGTGTGTGCATGTGTATCTGACTCACAGCGTCACAGAGGATGGAAATGGATATGGTAATGTTAAATAGCGAGTTTTGCATGTGTCGTAAAATGCCAGGCAGACAAAGGCAGGGCAAAGGATCATTAAAAATGGCTAAATGTGAACACCAGTTTGTGTGTGTGTGTGTGTGTGAGAAAAAGATAGAGAGAGAGAATCGACTTTTGGAGTGCTCCTTTTACAGTCGTCTCTCTTATCGGACCAATAAGATTCTCAAACGCCAACTTCAAAGCTCTGAACGAAATTCCAATTTAATTGGAATAGCATTCAATTGTTCTCAAACTGTTGCAGTTTAATTAATCGATTCGATTAATCGATTACACACATCTGCATGTCACTATTAGTATAACGGTATTAATGTGACAATTCATACATACGTCAGAAATGCAGGCAAGAAATTTATATTAATTAAAGTTATCATTAATTCTATTTTCGAGGTCATTGAGCTTGAGAATGCGAGAATACAATAATGGATACATACTGTAAATAAATTACAATTTCAAACTAAAGTTTCTCTGCAACTAAAAAAAAAATTCCACTAACAATAATAGAAATTTCACTTAATTCAATTTAATATTGTATGTGTGTGTGTGTGTGTGTGTGTGTGTGGAAATAACTACACATGTACTTGTGTGTATGTTCGTTTTAACTTGACGTTTTATACTTTATCATGTGGGTGATCAAATGCGAAAAGAACAATAAAACAAATACATAGACATCAAGTTCTCTTGACATTTCTTTGGGCATTATCAACGTAATCTCTGCCTCTGCCTCTGTCTCTGCTTCTGCCGCATGCCAAACACACGCAGACAGAGAGAGGGAGAGAGAGAGAGAGAGAGAGCGGGAACGCACTGATTTAACGTAACTATTCCAGTGGCTCAGCTCAAGTGAGCATAGTTAATAGCAAACAACAATAAGAACTAGCAAAAGAGGCAGAAGCGAATGCGAGGCAATAACACCGGGGCCAAAACACACACACACACATACACATGCAGACAGCATTTACACACACACACATACACAAACACACAGCGAAGAGCGACAGCAGTAATAATAACAATAATAAATTGAAGAGTTAAACTAATAACGAAATATATGCATACATACACACATTCTCATACACAGACACACACATAGATACATACGTACATACATTTGTACACATTCATATCTATACATATCTCAATATAGTGTTTGTATGTAAAGTAAACGTTGTACACACACATATACATACATACCTTTATTTAGTCGAAATTGCTATTTATTTTCTTCTTTGCCGTGCCTATGGTTTTCTTGCTGTTGTTGTTGTTATTACTCGTGTTGTTGTTGTTGTTGTTGTTGTTGTTGTTGTTACTGCTGCTGCTGCTGATGCCGTTGTTGTTGTAGTTGTAGTTGTAGTTGTTGTCGTCTCTTCTTTTTACTTATTAGTTTTTCACACAAACAACAGAATCAAATTGGAATGTGTAAAGTAACTTTATTGTTCGTTTTCGTGTTTTGTATCTACACATATGTATGTAAATAAATATGTATGCATATGTTTTTAGTAATTTATGTTATGTGCCGTTTCTGCTGCTTACATAAATTTCGTTGACAAATCGTTGTTCGTCTTTGATTTGTTCTTTTGCACCTGCACATTTAGTTTGTCAGCTTGATTTTAAAAACTCTGACAACGACAACAAATTAAACAAAAACTTAAAAAAAAATTCAGCAAACACGAAAAAAAAAAACACGACGCACAAAGTTTAAGCTTAATTGCTATTTTATAAATTGCATACAAAATGTAAACACAACTCAGAATGTGCTGTTGCTGTAGTTGTAGTTGTAGTTGTTGTTGTTGTTGTTGTTGCAGTTATAGAATTGTTTTGAGTCAAACTACGCTAACTGCGACGCAGCAGCGCAAACACACAAGAGACGTCCGTTCACGGCAAAAATCCAACAAGACAAAACAAAAAGAAAAACAAAAAACATCAGCACATGACGACCCAAATGTACAAGGTAACGCGCTTCTCTCAGCGAGTTCGCATCGCGCTCTGAGAGCGCAACAATGCATGGCTACTGACGTCACACTTAATCAACTGTAATATAGTAATATAATTAATTGCCTATTGAAGAAGTTCAAAACCTATTGTAAAGATAAAGATATTATGATATCTATAGAAATTAATGACAAATTTACAAATATATCTTAAATAAAATTGATACATACAATGAAATCCAAGTTATATAAGTTATCTAGCAAAATGTAAATTCATGACGACATATTCTCAAACTCGCTACACATACAACCTTCTAAATTGCTGCAATCTAAAACTGTTTCTGTTAACTGGCTGTTAAACTCAAATGTTACTGCAAAGAAACTATCTCAATGCACATTGAAAACGATAAGCGATTATTTTTTGTTCTCAATTCAGAATGTTAAGAAACGATAAGTTTTGTCATTTTAACGGCTCATGTTAAAAATAAGCCAATAAAAATTTATCGAAATATCATTTAAATTGCACAAAAACATGAGATATTGAATATTAAAATGTAAATAAAAATATAAAAGTGCAATAGTGTAAACAAATTGCCCGCTTTATGTCTGTATTTTGAATATATTTATTAACATTTGGCAACAGTATGTGGCTTGTCTATAAATAAAATTTTAATTATCAATATTAAGGCATGTGTATATGCATAATATTAGTTAAATTATTTATATAAATTATTTTAAATATGTAATCGATACACATAACGATTGCAGCCCTGCGTAAAATGTACATTGCAACCTTGCCGGCTAGATTTTGACAATTGGAATGCTCCCAACTGGAAGTCGGTGAGCGAAATGAGCGGCAAATTGAGCGAAATGAGAGTAGCGCGCTTCCACGCGAAATATTGGTGCATGCGTGTTTGTGTGTACGTGCATGGGCAAAGTGTATCGTGGAAATGCTTCCAATCAGAATTTGGAAGTTTTTTCCATATTGATTAGTTATGTCGCTTTTGTTGTTTACTCGCTACATTTTTTTGGCCAGTTAAATTGTGTGTGTTGTTGTGTCCAAATACGCGGCAAAAAATTAGCTAAAATTGGCGACAAACTAAACAAATCGACAGAAAGGCACAAGGCACACAGTACTTGGCAATAAATAAAATACACACAAAAAAAGAAAATAAAGAAAATTCAAAAGGCGAAGAGGAAGAGGAAGAAGACAACGACAGCGACAGCGACAAAGTGGTGGAGGCGGAAGAAGAAGAAGCAGCAGAGGCAGCAGTAACTGTGCAATCGATAGGCAAATTCGAAAATCGCGACACAGCGATCACACAAAACGCTCGATGTCCGCGGGTGTGGGAGGCGGCGGAGGTAGCATAACCACAGATCATCACAGCCGCTTATATTTCCTCAACTCATCGCCGACGACGCCGCTCGGCGCCCGCTCCGATCCGTTTTTCATCAAACCCGAATACCTCAACTATGAGAATCCCATGCACCATCTGTATCCGAGCAACCGGGGACTTATAGAATATAATAATTATACGACGACTGCTGTTGCTGCCGCTGCCGCTGCTAGCGTTAGTTCGGGCGCCGCTGCTGCTGCTGCTGCTGCGGCCGCCGCTGCCGCTGCTGCTGTTACTACAAGTAACAACAACAACAACAATAGTAGTAGTACCAGCAATAACAACAACAACAATAGTAGTAGTAACAACAACAATAGCAGTGAGAACAACTTCCAGCCACAAACGAATAATCCGCAACAACATCCGCAACAACATTCGCAACATCATCCGCAGCATACGCAGCAGCAGCAGCAGCAGCAGCAACATTCGCAGCAACAACAACAACAACAACATCCCCTGCATCATCATTTATCCACGGGCATCGTTGTCAACGTCAACGTCAACGGCGGCGTCGCAGCACTTGGACATCAATCGTCGTCGTCGACGTCGTCGTCACGTGCCCAAAAAGCAGCGCGTCGACGCAGCAACGAATCTGTGGAGGCACGGGAACGACGTCTGGAAAGGAACGCGGCCAGAATGCGAGATAAAAGATCGAAGGAATCGGAGGCGGAATATCGCCTACGTTTGGCCAAAAACGCCGAGGCGAATCGCGTGCGACGCCAAAACGAAAGCGAAGTACAAAGAACTTTAAGACTGATGAAGAACGCCGCCCGACAGCGACTGCGACGCGCCAGCGAATCGAACGATGAGCGGAAGAAGCGTTTGGCCAAAGCGGCCGAGAGAATGCGTGTGGCGCGCGCAAGTGCGCCCAAAGTGATTAAGCCGCCGCTCGAGGATCGCCTCAAGGGTTACTAGGCGACACAGCGACAAAGCGACAGAGATCAGTTGGAAAAAGAGAGATGGAGAGAGAGAGAGCGGGGGAGAGAGTGCAACGTGACAGGACTGGAGCTGGCTCCAGCTAAATGAACCAGTGATTGGAACGGTTTTGGATGAACTGCATCCAGTCTAGCAAAGACAGACAGAGAGAGAGACGGCAACACGAATCCCACACAAACAAACAAACACACACACACACACACCAGCTAGAATCTAAACAGACAGCAATCTAATCAGAAAACCAGGAAATGTACACAAACCACAGAGCGAAGAGAAGAGCAAAAGTGTAGTGGAAAAAGGAGCAAAAGTTACATACATACATGTGTATGTGAGCAAGGAGCAACGTCATCAACGTCGTCGTTTTAGACAGCAAGAAAAAAAAAAGAAATAATTAACAAATAAAAAACAAGAAAAAAAAATCATAGAAGAGAAAGAAAGCAAAACAAAACATCTATAAATAATATATATATATTGTATACATGCAAAACAAAAAGAAAAACAAAAGAAACAAACATAACATTTACATAGAAAGAGGAATAGGAGGAAGCGAAGGAGAAAGAAAAGGAAGCAGCAGGAAGAAATACGAAGAAAACCCAATTGGAAGCGTATCAGGCAGATAAACAGTTGGAAGATCTTCCCGAAGTGGAAGTTATACATAATTAACAAACAAAAATGGCACTTTTTTTTTTAATATACATACATATATATATGTAGAAAGTGTCGCTAAATTTTTTTTAAGTTAAAATTAACAAAAAAGAAAAAAAAAGATGAAGTAAAAAAAGTATTTTTATAATGCATGCATTATATTCTTACGATATATATATACATATATATATATATAGTTATATATACACAACACAGAATATTATATAGATACACACACACACACACACACGCCCACACATATATATACAACCACACAAAACGCCTAGAAAATAGTCATGTGTAAATGTATGCACGTCACTCAAAGCACACACACACACACACACCCCCACGTACACACATGAGCGAAACACACACACACGCATTGTAAGAGAGAAAGAGAGCGCAAAATTCCCCCCAAAAAGCAATGCAAAAGAAAGTCAACTTCATCCCCAAAACACATATGAACACACATACGTGTGTGTGCATGTGTGTGTTCACATATGTATGTGTTGTTATTGTATACCCGGGGGCCGCATACACAGGGTGGCTCAACAACAACAACCACAACGACAGCGATTTGAGCAAACACACACAACAACAACAAAAACACAAAAATTGGCCGGACCAATTGCCATATTCTAACTGCATTTGCATTCTTCCAATAAGCAAAAAAAAAAACAAGTGCCGTTAGCTCTCGTTGGCTGCAACAGGTGCGACATCTTTTGGTCAATAGCGCAAGTTGCGTTGCCAGGCGAATATCAAATTCAAACCCTGCAAACCACCCTACCCCCCCCCCCCTCCGCCATATCCAAAAAAAAGAAGAGAAATGAACAACAAACTGATGAATGTGTGTGTGTGTGAAAATGAACACCAGCAATTTATACAGGATATGTATGTGTTAATACACACACACAGGCACACAGACACACGAAAGCTTATGTATGTGTGCATGGCATGGTTATAGCAACAACATTAAAGGCCGCCCCCTCCCCCACTCCCACTCCCACTCCCACCCACCCCCAACTCCATTATTTTAACACACATCCCACACGATCACACACACACACACACAATTAAAAACAAAACGAAAGCAAATTAATATAATATTTAAGTTCTAGTCGAAATTTCAAATTGTTTCACTTTCTTAATCTTTTTACCCCAATTGTTTTGATGTAAAATTATGAAATAAATTTTATGTAATTGTAATATTCTATGTACACTAACAGAAAAACAAAAAAAAAAAAACAAACAAAAAAAAAACACACAAACAACAACAAGGAAACACAAAAAGCAAACGAAAAACAAAAAAATGAATACTTGAATAAAGTTGCATTCACAATTTTTAAATGACAAGTCGTTTTCTTTTCTTTTTTTTTGAATTGAGCTGCGTTTTTAGCTTTTCAAACTGCGCGCGCTCTTATCGAAATATGCAGTGCTTATCGAAATTGCGCGCAATCTTGGCGATAGGTATTGTACTGGAAATTCGTAATTTATCGCTGATGCCTACATGTATACATACACACGCACGCACGCCATCCAGTTTCCAACTTCCAGTTGTATTTATTTTTTAATGTGTTGTTGTGTGTGCGTTGTTGGTACAGAAAACGGCAGAGCATTTTGCTTGCCGGAAATTTTAGCGCGTTTTTTTTATAATTTATCGAAAAAGGAATCTGCAAATATCTAAACTGTTTATTGAACTGTCATTGTGACGCGAGATAATAGATTTATCTAAAATGTGAAGTTAAATGCTTGAATGTGTAAATTAATGAGTATATTAATATGCATACGGTGAATACATTTAAATAGGCGAATCAAATTGCATACATATGTATGTATGTGAGTGTGTGGTGCAATACACACACACACACACACGCAGTGCCGACAAATTGAAGCGGCTAAACAAAGTTGAAAAAAAAACGCAATTACAACCGAAAAATTCATGCAACAATTGTGGCAAATCGCTTCAAAATATTTATAAAAGACAAATATACTAAGTATCGAATACATACATACATATGTGCATACGTATGTATATACCAAGGCGTGTGATTGAGTGTCTGTGAGTACGTGCTTGTGTGTGCGTCAGCATGTAGATGTGTGTACGTGTGTATGTGTGTACATATAATCATGTGAAAAATCGATTGGAAGTCACTGGAAGCCGTATAGTCATTGGAAGGCACAGCGGCGGCGGTGGCGGCGCCAATTGTCATTTACTATCAAACAAGAAGAAGAAACGTGCGCACGCACCAAAAGTAGCCACCAAAAATATAAACGATACAAAAAAGAAATAAAACATTGAAAACGATAATAAAGTAAATGGAAACACGCGAACATCAATTTTGCAACAATTCCAATATAGCAGCAGATAAACCGAAAACGGAACGAGTAAAGGCAAAAAAATTGCAACATTTGCGCTAAGGCAAAAGACGGCAAAAGACAGCAGACTGTAGTAGTGAAAGGTGCGCAATACGTTTAGCTGAGACACAAACCGTAATCGTATGTGTGTTATTTCCAATTTGTTGTTGCCATCTGTGTGTGTGTGTGTGTGTGTGTATGAATGATTTTTGACATTTGCATGTGCAGGCGGCGGCGCAAGGCAACACTGGCAAGAGGAAGAAGCACTCAAATGAGCAAGGAAAAATATAGCTGAGGCAGCGTCATCAACATTTAGAAGCATATTGCAAATTGATTGACTAGCAGAAAAAAACAGAAAAAACTAAAGCAAAAAAAAAAAAAAAGGTGATGCGCAAAACAGAAACCGAAACAGTAACCAACCAACAGTCACACCGATTGGGAGAGAGAGAAAGAGTAGAGCGACGGTAAGAAAGAGAGTGTGTTTGTATGAGAGAGCGAGGGAGAAAGAGAGAGTAGCATCATCAGCAGCCGAAAGTTGTTAAAACGAAAACGCACACAAATAAACAAAATTATACATACACACAGGCACACAACACGCATAAAAAAAAAAATATATATATAAATTTTCATATAAATCTATATATATTTATTTTTATATGCATGTACATAGACGGCGATACCGATTGCGATAACGATAACAATATTTAGGCGCATTTCTTTATATAACTACGAACAAAGTTGCGAAGCAAACAAACAAAACAAAACAACGAAGACAACAAGCATAAAGCAGCAGCAGAAGCAAATTGAATAGACACAGACAACAGACACAAAGCGAAAACGGCTGTTAAATGCGGCGAACAAAACGCCAACGTTTTTGTCGCCCGAGCAATAGCAGCAACAGTTATCGATATCATCAAGAGGACAGGGATACGTTTATCGAACGTTGTTGACTGGAAGAGAGGACGGGAATTGCATTTGAAGAAGAAGGAAGTAACAGCAACAGCGACAACAACAATAACAATAACAACAGCAGCAACAATAAAAACAACAACAGCAGCGAGTTGACGACGACAATTTCGATTGTTGTTAAGGTTTTGCCAAATAATGGAACCAGATCCCAATGGGATAAAGATAGAGCCGACAACACTTGACCATCATCAGCAGCAGCAGCAGCAGCAACAACAATACGCAACGCATGTGCTGGCAATCAACGGTCCAAATGCGCGGCTACTTATCGATCATCAGTCAGCGCTCTTGGTACCATTGTCGACCCATCAGCAGCAACAGCTGCAATTGCAGCAGCAACAGCAACAACAGCAGCAGCAGCAGCATCAACAGGTGCAACAGCAACAGTTTCAGCAGCAACAACAGCAGCAACATCATCACTTGCAACAGCAGCAACAACAACAACAGCAGCAGCAACAACAATTTCACCAACAACAATTGCAAATAACATTACCCGCTTATTCACAGCCACTGTCATTGAAACAACAACCGCCACCGACGCCACTTGGTCCCTCCTCCAGCGTCAGTTCGATATCAGTTAGCACACAACAGCAACAGCAGCAGCAGCAACAACCACAGCAGCAACAACATCAACAACAACATCATCATCAGCAGCGCTGGAACGAAAGTCCGGAGGCACGTCAACGCCGTTTGGCCCGCAATGCTGAGAGGATGCGGGAGCGAAGACAGCGAGAAAGCGAAGACGAGTACCGCAAGCGATTGTTGCGCAATGCGGAGGCGAATCGTCAGCGACGCCAAAACGAATCCGATATCGAGCGAGCGATGCGTTTGGTACGCAATGCGGCCCGGCAGCGTTTGCGCCGTGCGATGGAATCGCCGGATCAACGGTCGAAGCGTCTGGCCAAATTGGCCGAACGGATGCGCATGTATCGGGCCAGCGAGACGCCCGATCAGCGCAAAATTCGATTGGCCGAGATGGCGGCGCGGGCGAGACAGAGGATCGCGAGCGAGTCGCAGGAGGAGCGCAAGGAAAGACTGAGAAAGCTGAACGATTATGCGAAAAAGGTCAGAGAAAAGAAAAAGATATACAAGGTGCAGGTGCATCATGGCCATCATGGCGTGCAACCGAATTCGTCGTCGTCGTCTTCATCGACCAACTCGACAAATTCCCCCCAATCACTTAGCCAGCAACAGCAGCAACAACAGCAGCAGCAGCAGCAGGTGCTTGCTGTCGCATCAGCAGCGGCTGCCGCTGCTGCCGCCGCAGCTGCAACGGCTGCTCAAACCAATTGCAATAATAATGAGCATAATATTAATTTAAATCAGGCAAACGTATCATCAACGTCAGCGCCTGCAACCCCATCATCTGTTGCCGCCGCCGCCGCCGCAACGGCAACAGCAGCAGCAGCAACAAGCAGCGATGAGCAACAGCAACAACATTTGGTGACAGCAGCAGAAGCAGCGGCTGCCTATCAACAACAACATCAGACAATTGAATATATGGGACAGAATATGTTTATAACACCTGGTGGATTGCGTCCCACGATGCAATTAAAACAGGAGCCACAACCACAACAGCAGCAGCAACAGCAGCAGCAGCAACAACAACTCCAGCAGCAGCAGCAGCAACAACAGCAGCAGCAACAACCACGCTATTCGTTGGGTGCCCAGCAGCTGATCGGCGGTGTGGCAGGTGGCAGCGGTGCCGCCGAAGCTGGCAGCATATTTGTGCAACAAATCTATGGCGAGGAGCCGGGCAAAACTGGTAAATTGCTGCAGGCCCATGTGCCGCACTTTAGCATTGCCAATCAGATCGAGTTCTATCAGCACAAATACGCTAAGAAGCAGGAACTTCAGGTGCGTATCCAGGCAACGACGCCAGATTAGCGATGACAGTGAGCGAAACAGCACACAAAGAGAACAGAGAACAAAGATAAAGAGAGCGACAGAGAGAGCGAGAGATAAATAGCGTTAGAGATCAGAAATCCCAAATGAAAAGCCAAAGTTTATACAGTATAATACGCTTAATTGCAACAAAATTTCGACAATTATTCAAAATTGCAGCAATTAAGCACTTTAAACCAGCGGTGGGCACGCAGTGGCTCCGGGAGCAACTACTGCTAATTGGTTGTTAATGTTGTGCTCTCGAATTCAGATTTTGTGCCCACCGTTGCTTTAAACTGTATCTCATTTTTTTATATACATACATATATATATTTATTAGTTTCTCTGTTGGTTTTTTAGTTACGTTTCCGTTTTGTTCCGTTAAAGCTTAAAACTCAACAAAAAGGAGAGAAAATTTAAATGAATTTCACTTATTTCTTAGCATATTTTTTACATAAAATACTTTAAAAACTAGACTTTAAACAAAAAAGTGTTTTGTATAAAAAAAAAACTAAAACTCTTGTATATACAGAAAAAAGAAAAAATTCGAAAAATGCATTATTAAAATACAATGTTGTAAAATGCCCAGAAAAATGTGTTCATTTCATTTTCTGTCTCTCTTTTGGCTGTTTGTCTGTCGGTCCGACTGTCTGTTTTCACAAGATTTCTGGCAACATCTTAAAATATTATAACATGGCATCACTTGACTGTGTTCTAAAATTTTCTAGCCGTTTCTAGCGTTTTTGAAAAGCAGATCTAGCTTGCTCAAGTCCGAAAAAGTTGACAACACTGGATAGCATGCTTAAATATAAATATGCATAGTTAATCAAAATTGTATTGGCATACTTTGAGAGTGCATACATAGATCTAAATTTTTTGCACATATAAAAAAAAAGAAATAATTCTGTAGTTTCCAAAAATATAGTTAACACAAATATTCTATATACGAATATCGAAAAATATTACTCAGAATACGAAAATTCGGAAAAAAAATAGGAATCCAAAATTGGGAATCGAATAATTAGGAATCTAAAATTACGAATAAAAAATTAGGAATACAGTTATTAGGAATCCAAAATTAGGAAGGCAAAAATTGGGAATGCAAAAATTGGGAAAACAAATAGTAGGAAAACAAAAATTAGAAATACAAAAATTAAGAAAAGCCGAAGCTTTTTCCTATTAGCAAATGGACAACATTTGTCGAACCATGTGCTTAAAAATCAGGACTTTGATTGCCAGCGCATGTGATATTTATTCGAACTATTTATTTCAAAAGCTACGTGTTTTGCACATATTTTTCAGTGTTGGTAGAAATGCAATAGTTTGATCATCAGCCTCTTGACACGCTTAAACTACTAAGTCTCTGGCTTTTTCTACTGATGTTTGATAATTTTTTTTAAATTCGAAAGAATTTAACCTATGACAGGAACATTAAAGATACTTTTCCAAATTTTTTTTATCCTAATTTTTATACTCTGAATATTTTTCTTGGTTTAAATTCCTAATTTATGATTCCTAATTTTTTCTTCCCAATTTTGGATTCCTAAAATTTTCTTGGTTTTTTTTTCTTCTTTTTTAAAATTCCTTAAAAAAGTTTCGGAATTCGTATGAGGTACCAATACAAATTTAGCATACGATAACTTTCGATAACTCAATGATATTGATCCATTTCTTAACTACTAACATTTTTTAAATATTTTTTATGCCTTTTTTTTTATTGGTTCTCTATCAATTGGATCACTTGGCTGATGGTGATGACAACAACAACAACAACAGTCTGGCAACGAGTCAAACGATAACAGCGGGTCTGTTAGTCTGGCCCAGAATGAGGCCAAGGTAATTGTGGCTGCCGCTGAACAACAACAACAACAGAAGACGCTTAAAGGAGGCGGCGGACAAACGGCGACAACGACAACGACGCAGCTGTACAATCAGTTTCCGTATTTGACCACATTTCCGACGGCGACGGCGAACAGCACAACGGGCACCGTAACCGTAACGGGTGCCAATGGCACTGGAACGACAACTGGAACGACTGGAACAACCGCCTATTATCCCATGTATCACAATGGCTTCCAGTTGGGCATTGGCCCGAATGCGGTGCCGCCTCCGTTTACGCCCGTGCATTTCGCCAATGCCAGCGGTGGGAGCAGTCCGACAGCACCGGGACAATATAATCTATTGACAGCGCCGGCGGGCTCGAATAATCCTACACTGACCATTGCGGCGGGTCTGGGACAACAGGAGCAACTGCAACAGCAGCAGCAGATTGTCCAGGAGTTTCCGAAAATGGGTCGTGGCAGACCGCGAAAGACGAGTCTATTAACGGTTCATCATGATGATCTTAAGGCGAACACGTTGCTGGAGCAGGAGCTTAATCAAATGCTGGCCGCACCCCATCTGACGACGACGACGACGACATCATCATCCTCCTCCCGACGTGGGCGTGGCCAGTCCCAGTCGCAGTCGATTGATCCGGCTCACATCCATGCACATTCCACGGCCGATGGCGATGGCGTTGTTGTTGTCCAGGCGCCGCCAACGCCAACGCGACGCAGTGGCGCCAACAAATACGAAACGGAGGAGGAGAAACGCCATCGACTGGACAAAATGGCCGCCCATCAGCGGGCGGTGCGTGCCAATGAATCGCCCGAACAGCGTACGGTTCGCCTGCAAAAGCTGAGCGAACGGGCGCGTCTCAAGCGTGCCCAGATCCGTGCCACCGAGAATATCGATGAGCGCAAGGAGCGTCTATCGAAGCAGGCGGAATACGCACGGCTGCGACGCATGCGCAGCCATACGCCGCGGAATAGCAGCAGCACCGCCAGCGCCGAGTTCCATGCCAAAACGGAGGATGAGACGACAACCGAACAGCTTTATGATAACGATAACGATACCGATAATGGCGATAGTTTTGTTGTCAAAAGCGATTCGCAGCTGGATGGCGATGCTTCCAATGATCAACAGTTGGCAGCCCTGCAACTGGAACAACAACTGGAACTCCAGCAAATGACGGGCAGCCTACAACAACAACAGCAGCAACAACAGCAGCAGCCACAACATCACGAGACAATTGTCATCAATCAGCAGCAGCAACAGCAGCGACTGGTCACCCTAAGTCAACATCAGCAGGGCTACAGCAACAAACTGCAAACTGCATCGACAGCTGGTGCGGGAGGAGGCGGGGCGGCCAGCGGTGCGCCTGAAAATAATGATATGCTTAAGATACTCGAACCGATAATTGTCATGAAAACCAAATGAGTATCGCGAAAGCGTCACAATTAGCCCACAAATTGCTAGGCAGCAAAATGAGAACACGCACACACACCCAGCTAGCAATTGTAAGATCTTTACTGATCGCAATCTTCTTGGAGAGTCTTTTTTGACTCTTTTTAATGTTAAAAAAAAGATTAATCTTCTGTGTGATTTAAAAAAGAGTCATAAATGATCCATGTGTATGCCTAAAATTAGATTACAATAACAAAATATACAGCGAACTCGAATTGATCATGTTGCGGACCGAAATGTGATTGCTTTGATTCTTTCTATGAGCGCATATTTCGAACAGTTTGCTGAAGCAAATGAGATTAACAACAACAAAATATAGAGCCATCTCAGAACGATCAGGTTTTTGACCGAAATGTGTTTGCTTTGTTTTGCATATTTCGAGCACTTTCGCTCTCTTCGTTGGAATTTTTACTGCAATATTTTGAATTTTGTTTAGCGTTTGACGGTGCAACTGGAAATGTAACTGTTTAAACTCTTTACTTCTTTTGCATTTCGTCAAATCTGAAGTGTTTGCTTTTAAGTTGTCGGTTTAGTACCTAATTGTCTGACGGTCAAGTAAGTCGCTGCTGTTTTTTTAAGGATAAAACACAAAATTTTATGTTTACGTGATTCGACAGATAACTCTTTCTTTTTCACGCCTCTTCTGAGTCATGTCGTTCAGTGATTTTCATTATGAGCCAAGCTCCGATTTGCAGTCATGTAAGTATTAAAAGAATTTTTTTTTTAATATAAACTTATGTTTCTTTTCAGTGGAAAACGTTCCACAGCCCACTGCTGCAAGCTCTCATTTTCAGCCTTGTAAGTATTAAAAGAAATTTTTTTTTTATATAAACTTATGTTTCTTTTCAGTGGAAAACGTTCCAAAACCTAATTTTTTGCAGCTCATTTGGGAGGAGCTCACATCATTGAGAAAGGAAGTCACTAAACCGAGCGCTGAGCGATTGTTCGTGGTTACGACCATTAAGAGTACGTACATATATTTTCATAAATTCTTCAGTACATTTAACTAACAACTTTTCTTTTATTAGACGTTTGCTATATAAAATTCTTGGCAACGGACAAGGTTATGAATGGGGTACTCCAAAAGCATTTTGTACATGCTGGCGACCGCGTTGCGGCAAAAAGAAAATGTACAAATTTAATTATTAAATTAAAAATCTGTAATATTAAGTAATAAATAAATTGAATAAAATTATTGAATAAATACAAAATGATAATAATTATTTTTTTAGCGGCAAACAATTGGGAATAAGATCCAAATATGACTCGTAACTGATTCTCAAGTGCGACACAAATAAGACTCGAAGGTGACTCTCAAATGACTCTCAAATATGACTCAAATGTTATTCACAAACGACTCTCAATTGCGACTCTTTTAAGACTCAAATGTGACTCAAATATGACTCAAATGTGATTCACAAATGACTCTCAAATAAAAAGATTTGCTCAGAACTAAGACTCCAAACTGAGTCTAAACTGATCAAAAAATAGAGTCATAAATGACTCTTCCAAAGGAGTCTTTGCTAGGGTACCGTTTTCTCACAGGAAACAATCATTTGAGATTCGAAAAAGCGCTCATTAAGATTCATTTTAATCAGTCAAAAGACTCTTTTAAGACTCTTATGTGATTCGAAATGCTTACTGGGCATTTACATATATATGTATGTGTATGTATGTGTATGTGTGCCTAAGTATTTTTGGGTCTATTGTTGGCGCTATCGCTTTAGCTGTTGTTGTCGGTGACATCGAAAATGGTAATCGCCATCTCTCTTACACTCCCACAGATGTGTGCGACCGAGACAGCATCAGCATCTCGCAATCGCAATTGCTCGCGCTCTCTGTCTAGTATATGTGGCCTGCGAGCGGCGATTTGGACATTTGTTTATTGTAGAAAGAATAAAATCTATCTATCACCTGGGTATTGAAGCGTTTGTACAAAGATAACTTGCAAAAATATATCCTTAAGGCTCGCGTTCTATTGGCCTAATGCCATTTTAATTCTGAATTACACATATATGTACATATATGCACATGTATGTATGTACATTTTTTTTTTATTAGAATCGTCTTAAAAAATCGACTTAACTGTTTAAATTTAACGAGTACTATAAGGATACGTTAGTGCAATAGTAATAGAGAGAGAGAGAGAGTGCAATACTGCAAAAAAAAACAACAAGTTAAAATATGTAAAAAGAATTGAACAAAACAAAAAAAAAACAAAATGGCATCATGTGCCGTTATAAGCATGCATATATATATATATATGTAAATGCATGTTTATATATGGTCACCCATATCCAGGACAGTGTGAGAAAACGAAACGCACCGACACACAAACACACACACACACACATGCACTATACGTATACATTAATTTTGCAGCTAAAAACGAAAATAAAACTTTAATGTATTTGCATATAAAATAGGTATAGAAATTGTAATCTTTTTAAAAACGTTTTGGAAGTGTAACGGTATGATTTGATGATTACCGATAACCCTTTTATGTAATGTAATAAGCAAAAAAGTGAACAACTAAGCCTAAATTCATAATTTGTAGCCCATAAACCGAGCACTAAGTAGAAAGTACGTATTAATTTTTTAAAGTAGCAAAACATACAAATAAATCTAATGAGCAATAAGAACATATGCGTAACGATATTTTTTTTTTTTACAATTTATTATTAACGAGCCGCAATGTTTATTATTTACTATTTTATTTCAGCGATTTAAATCCAAGCAGATTTTGAAATAATCTGGAAATTAACTGCATGGGTATATCGAAAATGATCGATAAACCAACTCTTGTGAGTTGTCGATTTATCATTGAAATCTTTTAAATCTACTCGATTGATGGCTTAAAAAAAATGATCGAGTTAAAAAACTTGAAAATCGTTGACGCGAAAATCGAGTTATCTTTTTTATTACCTACAATTGAGATCCATCGATACATGGAAATGCATCTGGAAACTAGCTATGCCAATTTGGCTTTTTTTTGGTTAAATTTGTCTGGTTTTTAAATGCTTCAGCCGGGAAAAATCTCAAACATCTAATATCCGAAAATCTGGCTTTATTTTAGATTCAATTAAATTGAATGCAAAAAAGGCTTCTATACTGACAATTTTTAAACTTTTTGAAAATGGAAACGATATAAATATAAAACTAAATTGAGGAACAGAAACGGTTTGCGTCGACACAAAACTTGTTGCCATACTATTAAGTTGCCAGGCAAATAACTAAAGATGATATACGTAGGCACCATGGGCGAAGTTCAATGACAAGGAAAAAGCATTGAAGATGCTTTTAAACTTTTAAATAAAAGAAAATAAGGATATTTTCTTATATATGCGGCAACTCTTGAAAAAAAAATAAATGTTAAATAGAGGGTATTTTATAATGAATTTAGGTGAACGAATTTTTTGGGGGTCTCTTCTACTTTTTTTTTAATTGAATTTTGAAATTTGATTGTAAACCATGTAAAACACAAAAGAAACATCAAAAAAGTGCAATTCTATCAAAATTTCAAAACTCAATCAAAAAAAGTAGAAGACACCCCCAAAAAATTCTTTTACCTAAAATGATTATAAAATACCCTCTATTAAAACAATTTTTTTTTTTTATTCAAGAGTTGCCGCATAGATAAGAAAATTACCAATAATAAAAAATAGGAAACAAAAGTTTGGCCTGTTTTTCTGTCTTTTTTTTTTACTTTTTCAGCTTTTTTCCCCTGTTTTCTTTGGCCATTTTGACATTTTTTCCGGAAAATATTTGACATCACTGCTGGAAACATCGTTTTGATCGAATCTATGTTGTTTTGACGTTTTCCCACATCACTAATGAATTTATCGCGAATCGCAATGAAGTTCACAACATTGCACACCGCAGACACGGAATACTCGGCCGACTCGGTGGAATGGTGTACGGAGGATGGGACACACGATGGTTACTTTGCCTGCGGCACATATCAGCTGGTTGAGTCGGAGTCGGAGGAAGCAGCGGCCGCTGGCGACGATGCGGCCAAAATAAATCGACCGCGAAAGGGACGCGTCTATTTGTATGCCTTCGATAGGCACAGCGGGGACAGACTGGACAGACTGCAGAGTGTGGAAACGGCAGCCATATTGGACATGAAGTGGCTGCCCGCCTGGAGCTGTGACAGTGGCCCCCTGTTGGCCACGGTTGATGCGTTGGGCCAGATCGACATCTATGAATTGTCGCACGCGGAGCGTCAGCTGCTGAAGCGCACAAGCTTCCAACTGGCAACGAAGACGGACAATGATGTTCCAGCCCTGGCATTATCAATTGATTGGCAACATTCGGACGACGGCGACGCAGTGCAGCTGCTCGTATCAGATTCACTGGGCCACATCCATCGGCTGCAGTACACGGCGCAGGGTGAGCTGCATAGTCTGAGCACATGGCATGCCCACGGCTTTGAGGCCTGGACGTGCGCCTTCGATCGCTGGTCATCACAACGTGTCTACAGCGGCGGTGACGATTGCTTGCTGCATTGTTATGATTTGCGCGGAGGAGGCACGGAGGAGGAGGAGGAGGAACCGCAGCGCGTCTGGACGAATCGGGCACACGGAGCCGGTGTCACCTGTCTGTTGAGTCATCCGCAACGTGAGCACCAGCTGCTCACCGGCAGCTACGATGAGCAGTTGCGTCTATTCGATACGCGCGCCATGAAACGCAGCCTCGCCGAGTTGAATCTGAATGGTGGCATTTGGCGCCTCAAAGCGCATCCGCAGCGCAGTGATCTTATCCTTGCCGCTTGCATGTACACTAATTTCAGCATCGTTGAGCTGGCCACTTCCTCCTCCGACCTCACGCTGCTGGGCACCTACGAGGAGCACGCCAGCATCTGTTACGGTGCCGATTGGGCGCCAACTATCGATAGACTGAGTTTATCGGACGACGCATCGGACGCATCCGCATCCATGCTACACATGGCAACCTGTTCGTTTTATGATCACAAGTTGTGTGTTAGCAGCGTCGAGGCCAAACTAAAGACATAAATAAGTTAAATATTGTTAATTGAATATGATCAATAAAACTCGACATTTTCGATAAAAGATGTATCGATAGAATGTATCAGCTTATACGAGGGCTGCTATATATATTTCTGGCCTAATAATGAAAATGCGACTATTTATCATCAAAAATTGTTTTATTGTTTTTCAAAGTATTCTCCAGCCCGATTTATACACTAACCAATTGTCGAAGCACTTTTAAATTCGTTATACCAGTTTTTCACGGTGCTATAGGATGGTGCTTGACCGCCATACAAAGACTTAAGTTCATCGATGCACTCTTGTCTGGATAATCCACGTCGAAACATGTGAAAAATGATCGCACGAAACTGCTCACGTGTCAATTCCATTTTTTTAACGGAATTGAATTGTTCAAAGCTCTGTAAGTTTAACAATTCACGATTAAATGACAACACGTTCTGAGTGATGTTATGCTAAAAAATGTCAACCTTTCCAATGGAAATATCAGATTGCACCTGGCAACACTTATTGTTGCCTAGGCCAGAAATATATATAGCAGCCTGCGTACGAGTATTTCCACATGCGGTATTTTTTTTATTTGGTATTTATATATTTGGCTATCGACAACGTTTCCAAACGTTGCTATTACAATTTGTGTTTTGTTGATGTTTTGTTTTTGATGAAATGATTTGGGAAAAGTGCAAGAGAGCAATAAATAATGAGCAATAAGTTAAATATTGTCAATTAAATATAATTATTATAACTCGACATTTTCGATAGAAGATGTATCGATAGAATGTAGCAGTATATATTTCCACATGCGGTATTTTTTGTATTCCAGTTGGCTATCGACTATCGCACTGCGCTATCGTCATCGCTTGAAGCGCGTTTCCAAACGTTGCCATTACAATTTGTGTTTTGTTTATGTTTTGTTGTTGACAAAATGAGTTGGGAAAAGTGCAAGTTAGTGATAAACAATGATCTAACCGAACTGCTAGCATTGCATGCCAAGGCCAACAGTTGTATTGAAGAACTGGGCGCTGACGTCGAGAGATTAAAATGCTGCCAAGCGGCAGAGGCGTCTGCCAGCCGACGACGGCGTCTTTTGAAGTCAAGCGAAGAGTTGCTGCAAAAGGAAGTCGAGCAACAAACAATACAACGGAACATTCAAGCAGTTGGTGGGCAGACAACATTAATAATAAATACGAGATTATTTTAATTGATATTTGTTCTGTTTTGGTTTTGTTAGACAGCAATGATGAGATGCTGCTGCAGATGCTGACGCACAAATTCAATAAGCTGGGCTACAATCTGAGCGTGACTCGCGATGCGAACAACAACACGACGCTCTACAGATTCGACTACGGATCGAGGCGCCATATAACGACCCGGGTGGAGAACGGTCAGCTGTCGCTCGTTCAAATGTGTCCCGAACATCCAAACTTTCTCAGGATCAAAGAATTTCTAAGCGAATCGCAGGATTTGAACGGTTTACTATTGTCTTTTATGGCAAACAATTAGCTAAGATATTTACGTGAATTGTATTTATTGTGTAAATAACAATTGTCTTTCTTAATGTGTTTTTTTTTATTTAAATAAATTTAATTTAATTTTATCATGGTCTTTTTGTTCCTGAAATCCATAAACAATTAAAGTCACGTTGTCAATAATAAATTATTATTATTTCGTTATTATTCGCAAAATATAAAAGGCAATGCTCGTATATATGCTATATATACTATATATTTTAGGTATCACACGCTTTATCATTTTCTATTTGCATTTCCACAACGTCCCGTTGCTCTCTCTCTCTCTCGATCTCTCGCTCTCTCTTTTGTTATCTTGTTATCTTCTATGGGGCAACCACATTCTGTATCCAGTTGAGGGCACCACGAATCCGACGCAAACGCGCACGCACCAGAAAGCTGCAAATGAGCAGATATTCCACATAAGCACGACGACCGCTCTGTTTGTAGCTGCTGCTTTCCATATTGGTTCCATATTGCGGTCGACCCTCGCACATGATCTTCGTGGTCAGCGAGAGCAGCCACTGCAGTATCTGAAAAGGGCAGACCAATTAGATTTGCAGTTTAAGCAGTACAGTCGTCGGATAAAGTATTTTGACAAAACTAAAGTTTAACCAACTCATAATCTGAACTCACTTTATGTTCAATTTGGCATCAATGAAAAGGTCATTTTTAAATTCCGTTTGAATGATACAAAAGTTTCCTTTACCCATTAAAAATATCGAATTTTTTTAAATCCACTGTTTTGAATTTTTTACTCGTTCTTAGACAAAAAATGTTTGGATGCAAAAAGTTTCTCTAAGCAATTCTAAGAGTGACTGCAAAAAGAAATTTTCAAAAATCTCATCGCTAGTATTTTTTAATGATTTTTTGTATGGGATGATCTCAGAAAAATGTTGTATAAAATAGTAATTTTTAGCAAATTTCAAAATATCATAAAAAAAATACTAGCAAAGTGATTTCTGAAAATTTCTTTTTTCAGTCACTCTTAGAATTGTTTGAAGAATTTTACTTGCATCAAAACATTTTTTGTTTGAGACCAAGGCAAAAAGTTGAAAAAGTAGACATTTACAAAAATTCGAAATTTTCAATGGGTTAAGAAAAGTTTTGTATCATTTAAACGGAATTTAAAAATTACCTTTCCATTGATGCCAAATTATCACAAAGTGAGTTCAAATTATGAGCTGATTTAACTTAATTTTGGTAATTTTCTTATCTATGCGGCAACTCTTGAATTAAAAAAAAAAATTGTATTAAATAGAGGGTATTTTATAATGAATTTTGAAATTTTATTGAAAACCCATGTAAAACACAAAGAAAAATATCAAAAAAAGTGCAATTTGTATCAATATTTAAAAAAAAAAAAAAAGTAGAAGACACCCCTAAAAAATTCTTTCACCTAAAATCATTATAAAATACCCTCTATTTAATACAATTTTTTTTTTTAATTCAAGAGTTGCCGCATAGATAAGAAAATTACCTTAATTTTTGTCAGAATACTTCATGCGACCACTGTAGTTGCCTTCACTCACCTCTGGACTGCTGGGCATGCCTCCCGCCTTCAGCCACTTGGAGGGGGCCCAGAGGAAGAGCTGCAGCACATTGGCCGCAATGTCGGGGCTGACGCGCTTCGACGGATTGGGATTGAGGATGTTGTAGATGAGCTGCTGCAGCAGCGGCGGACAGGCGTCGCCCAGCGGCGGCAGCTGCTCGTGCCTGTAGTCGCAGTTTCTCAGCGAATAGGTGAGCTCGCCCTGGGCACGGGCCAGACCGCCGCTGGCCGAATAGAAGGGATTGGGCAGGCCAAAGATCTCGTAGGCCAAGGCGCCGCACGCCCACAGATCGGCCTTGCTGTAATTGAGCACAGCAAACGGACCCGGCGTCGTATTGAAGATCTCTGGCGCCATCAGTGCGGCATTGCCGCCCTTGTCAATATCGTTGGCGGCATAGGGCAATCGCAATCCGTGCACCTTGTCCGCCAGACAGCAACCGAAATCGGAGAGAACCAGCAGCGGGGATTCGTCGTTGGGCTGCATTTCGATTAAAACATTATCGGACTTGAGATCCCGATGGGCGACACCATGGCGACTGAGATGCGTGACCGCCTCCAGCATCTGGGCGAGCAGCAGGATCTTGGAGCGTGTGCTCAGCTCGCTGGTGTCGAGCAGACCGCGCAGACTGTGATCGTAGCGTTTCATCAGCAGATACAGCGACATGTTGCGTCCATAGCCCTGCGGATTGATGCGCTGCGGCTGCGCAATCGGATACAACAGATGGCCGTCGGTGAAGTTCTTCACCTCATCGCAAAAGAAACCAAACATGCAGACGACATTCGGATGCGGCGGCAGCGCCAGCGTCTGATGCTGCAGCAAGCGTTCCCACTCATCCGCGCTGGCGTTCATGCGGCGCTGACGGGCCGGCACCGTCTCCTTGTACATGGCGCGCAGGATGGACAGAGCATTGCTCTGAATGTCATAGTTGAACATCATCTTAAGGGCCAATGGATAACGCTCAATGGAGCCGCTATCCAAATTTAATTGCTGCTCATAATTGTAGCTCGATTGTTGATTCTGTTCCTCCCGCCGCTGCTGCTGCTGCTGCTCCTGTTCCTCCCTTGCTGCTCCGGCTGTGGAATGCGCCTCCACAAAGGCAGCTGCTGCCGTTGGCTGACTATAATTGTAAATGTTGTCCACGGATCCGCCGAAATTGTGCACAAAACGTGACATATTCTGCAGCGGTGACATCATCTCATGATTCCAGTTCGAGGCGCTGCTGTTCAACGCATTGTTGCCTCCTCTTGGACTGCCTGTTGTGCTGGGCAACTCCGTGTTCGTTGTTGTTGTTGTTGCCTCCTTAGTTTCGGGATTCTGTTTGAAATTGGCGGCATAGACAACAGCTGCACAACCCTTGGCAATGGGCGGACCCACATCCAATTGATCGATAGTGAAATTGCTGTTTAGCGTCTCCGATACCTCGTCGTGATTCCAGGCCGCCTGCAAGCGACTGGCCGCCTCACGAATCTCCCAGCACACGCCCTCCAGTTCATCCTCTTTGCTCAGCACACCGGAGCCCGTGGCCAGACTGACGCCGACGAGGGCAAAGAATGGCGCCGAATCGCCGTAGAATAGTTTGCGCGTGGCACGCTTGCGCAGCTCCTCCGAGTAATTGGTGGTCACCCGGCTCAATATGTTATCGATAAACAGCTTGCGCGCATGCTGGCCAAAGCGAAAGAGTCCGCCATTGGCCGGGGGCGCTGAGGGGCAGCACCGGGGCAACACATTTGCCGTCGGCTGAGGTGCAGCTGTGCTCTAAAATTAATTAAACGATTTTTATAGTCAATTGCATTTCTAATGTATCGATGTTCATATATTATCGTAGCTTGATCTGGAATATTATCGTTGCACAATCGAATTAATCCATGTTATCGATCGAGTTGTTGCCATCGATAACTCGAGAAAAACAGCGATCAAATTGGAAAAGCATCGATTATACTCAAATCGATGTGTCTTGTGCCATGATGGAATTAGTACAAGGTGGTCTCGTCGGCTATCCCTTTTCCTCGCACTGCCGACGAGACCACCTTGTACTTATTCCATCATGTCTTGTGCATTGTTGTTGTTTTTCCAGCTCTAGTTTAAAAAAAAACATGAGACAACTTACCCGTAGAACATTAACGGATGAAAGGGGAAAGCCTCGCTTGCTTCGTGTCTTTAAATGGCTTTGTTCCAAAATGTTGGAGTGTATTTCACGATTCCAATAGCTTCGTAGAACGTAGCGACCATGTTTGACAAGTCGCACTGTTAACAGTCTCACAGACATTTTCTTTAACCAGCTGCAACTTGACCTTAGTTGCTGTTGTTGTTGTAAGCAGCGATACCCAACAACCAGGCAGCGATTCGCCTATATACGAACATACATAGATACAGGTATACATTATAATGTGTGCCAAAATTAAACATAAATATATGTACATATTTGTATGTATGAGCTCACCCTTTTCTTATTCGGCCTACGCTTTTGTTTCTATTTTGTGGTTCTCGTCCTTGGCTCTGTCGCTGTCGCTGTGTTTACGACTGCGGCGCCACCTTTTGTCATGCGTTTCAGCTGTGATCGCCGGCTATCGATACTCGATAACTGCTTCGACTGTCGCTTATTTTTGTAATTGCGTCGTAGAAATTGTCGTCCGTCAATGCAGTTATTATTGTAAATATATACGTATGCACATAACTCTATGGTCGAATAGTGATCTAGATTCCAAATTATAATGAATGTTATTTTCGATACTATTTTTTTTTTTTAACGTGTATGGGAAATTCGATTTTGTTCTATGAATATGTACTGATAATTTGATCCAAAACTCGCCTTGTTGATTGATTTTCCGGCTGCTACTAGACGTTTCTATGTGTGTATGTTTTTTTTTCTATTTGTGTGTTTGTCTCTGTTACCAATTTGTTAAACATCGATATAAAAATTAGATAATCACATTTACCACATGCCAGCTGCGTCGTATGAAATATTGAACGGTGCTCACGAAACGTTAATTTAAACTAACAATACAGCCAGAAATTCAATTTAAATAAATCTTTTTAGCAGCCAAGTTTGATTTTGTATCCAATTTAACAATAATAACAAAGAAAAAAACTCACAAACACAAACAGCTGTCAGTCTGCTGCTCAGTGCTGCATAGTTTTCTAATCGATATGGAATTAGCTATCGTATGCGTTGTGCACCCTATCGATAGCTCAGTGCTGCGAAATAATCTATCGCTTATCGATTTGTTGACATTAGTTGAAAGCGCTTTAATTGAATTTGTACATACAGGAAATATTCATTTGGTTTTTTAAACATAGCACTTTCACTTGGGACCCAGCATTTTCTTGGGGTCAACCCACTCCTTGAACTGCTCCTCGGTGATGCCTTCCTTCAACGCCTCCTCCTTGAGGGTGGTGCCATTCTGATGCGCCGTCTTGGCGATCTTGGCCGCCTTGTCGTAGCCAATGTGCGGATTGAGGGCCGTCACCAGCATCAGCGACTCGTTCATGATCTTGGCAATGCGCTCCGAGTTCGGTTGAATGCCCTCCACACAATTCCTGCTAAAGTTAACACTGCCATCAGCTGCAAATGGAAAACCATTGTTTAAACTGACTGGAAAACTGGACTGGAATGAACTGGAAGATGGATGGATTACTCACCGAGCAAACGAATTGAGCGCAGCACATTCGACACGATCAGAGGCTTGAAGACGTTCAGCTCGAAGTGGCCATTGGAGCCGCCAATGCTGACCGCCACCTGGTTGCCCATCACCTGGGCACACAACATGGTCATGGACTCGCACTGTGTGGGATTCACCTTGCCGGGCATGATGGAGCTGCCGGGCTCGTTCTCCGGCAACATCAGCTCGCCGAGACCGCAACGTGGACCCGAGCCCAGGAAGCGTATGTCATTGGCGATCTTCATCAGACTGACGGCGATCGTGTTCAGCACGCCATGGACCTCCACCATCGCATCCCGGGCAGCCAGCGCCTCGAACTTGTTGGGCGCCGTCACGAAGGGCAGGGACGTGAGCTCGGCAATGCGGGCCGCAACCTTCTCGGCAAATCCCTTGGGTGCATTCAGACCAGTGCCGACGGCTGTGCCGCCCAGGGCCAGCTCGTAGACGCGGGGCAGGCAGCCATCGATGCGTTCCAGGGCGTAGCTCAACTGCTGGGCGTATCCGCTGAATTCCTGGCCCAGAGTCAGCGGCACTGCGTCCATGGCATGGGTGCGTCCGATCTTGATGATGTCCTTGAACTCGATGGACTTGCACTCGATGGCGTCGCGCAGATGCGTAATGGCGGGAATCAAACGCTCGTTGAGCTCCATGCCCACACAGACGTGGATGGCCGTGGGGAAGGTGTCGTTGGAGCTCTGTGACTTGTTCACATGGTCGTTGGGATGGACGGGCTTCTTGGAGCCCAGTTTGCCGCCCAGTGCCTTGATGGCCGCATTGCTGATCACCTCGTTGGCATTCATGTTCGACTGTGTGCCCGATCCCGTCTGCCAGATGACCAGGGGAAAGTGTCCCTCCTGGTAGTGTTTGCCAGAGATGACGTCATCGCAGGCGGCGGACACAGCGTCCGCCAATTTGGCATCCATGCCAAAGTTCTTGTTGACATCCGCACACGCCTTCTTCAATATCCCCATCGCCTGGATGACGGGCATCTAAGGACGGGAGCAAGAATTGAAAAATGAAGGCATCAAATCATGTTACTGAATAACGAATATCTTAAAAAGATAACGAAGACAGACTAGACTAGAAAGAAAGCCTAAAGTCGAGTAAATCCAACAGTAATTTACACTCTCTTCTATATCCCGAGTTTCTCGAATATATTCCGAGTTTATAACCCCATTGGAACCACTATACTTATCTGTCAAAATTATAGCCTTGAAATTGCTCGAATCATATTAAAAATAATCAAGTAAGAAAAGAATTCAGAGTATACAAAAAGATTTGGTAAATTCTAGTTAATTAATATAAAGAAAGAATTATTTTGTTTCTATTGATTTTCGTTGCCTTTTCTTTTGAAAAATAACATTTTTACTTTATAGCGCATAGACTCTAAATAACTGGTAATATTTTTGTTTTCTGCTGATTCCCTTTTTCGGACATTTATTTAAAATTAGGAAATTTCAACTTTAAATTAATTCACTTAATAAAACCATAATATCCTTTGAAAAAAAAATGTAATCGTAGCTGAAATCAAAAATATTTTAAAATTGTAAAAAAAAGTCTCAATTTAAAATCCTAATATTATTTAACTAATTTTAGTATCATCAATGGCTCGATTGTTAGCTAAATATTTTTGATTTCGAATTGTGCTAAATTTGCCTTGCCTATAAATTTTTTAATTACGTTTTTCCTAAATAAAGTTTTTCAATATTTTGTATCCAATTATAAGACTCTTAGTTTTTGTGCCCATAATTATAAATTAAGTAAAAGGGGATATTGTATTCGTTGCAATGTATGTAACAGGGTCTATTTTGAAACTTTAGTCCTCGATTTAAAAAAAAAAAAAAAAAAAAAAATATTTTTTATAATATTTGAAAACGGAAAAAAAAAGACTTTTTTAACTCCATTTTCCTAGTTTTCATACAAATTGTGGACTTTTTGCAGCTTTCAAAAAATTATAAAAAATACTATCGAAGAGATTTTTGACAATCTTTTTGGCAGTCACTATTAGAATTGTTTGAAGAATCATTTTGCATCAAAACATTTTTTTAAAAAATCGAGGAAAAAAGTTTGATGCCATTGATGCCACAATGTTCAAATAATGAGCAGATTTAACTTTAACTGTTGTCAAAATAAATATGCCGTCTAGTGTATAAGAACTAGAGCAACCAAATTTGTCACCCAGACTTCTATAAACCCCACGCAGATCAAGTTTATTTAAAATTGTTGCCACGCCCATTTTCGCCTCCGTAAATCGCGAAAAGCCACCAGGCGCACAGTTTTCAAGATATTAGGACTTTTTTTTACTAATTAACGTTAGCTACTATTATTACCTAACATCCTACTAAATCGTAAAAAGATCGAACAAATAGAAAGGTGGTAATGGCTGATTAAAGTTTTTAAGCAATGTAAGTGCCTAAAAGCATGCAATAAAAATATTTAAAAAATTATTTATAGTCGTGAGCTCGACTATAGCCTTTCCCCACATGTTTTTCTATCTAGTTTTTCCCCAACAATTTTTTGGCTTTGTATTATTTGTGAAATTTGTCATATGGATTATGAGGATGAGGTTGAATAGTTACCGGCATGCGCTCGGCAATGTCGCCAATGGGAAAATTGAGCTTGGAGCGCATCGTCTGGGCGCCATATAATTTATCCGCGGGCACCTTGAGCTCACCAAACGTGTCCTGCTCAATGCGAAACTTGCCCTCGCCATTTCCATTTCCATTGCCATTGCAATGCTGTGAGCAGATGATGAGTTGCTGTTGCTGGCGAGGATTCGGGTTGCACTAAATACTTACTGGCCTGCCCTTCTGATCCTGCAGAACGAGGCTGGTGCCGACTTGACGGCTACACTGCGTCATAAACTTGTTGGACGGACTACAAACCAGAAACTGACTGCGCATCATTTTGGCCAAAATGTATTCGAGATTCAAGATTTCGAACTCCAAAGCGAATTTCTTAATTTCTAAATAATTCTCAAGTTTAATTTGGTTATTTTTTTACTTTTTTGTCTGTGTTTTTTGTTTTCGAATCAATTACTTTTTATTTTGAGAGCTTGTGTCCGACTGAATCCCTGACTGAATTGAAAAGCGGGTGACTTCAAATCGGATTCAACTGCTGACACTTGAACAAATGTTGACTTTTCGCTTAGATTACAGATTTCAGATTGATGTCTACTTGGGTCCCAGCATCTGTTCGGGTCGCACCCACTCCTTGAACTGCTCCTCCGTCAGGTAGCCCAGATTGATGGCCTCCTCCTTGAGGGTGGTGCCGTTCTTGTGCGCCGTCTTCGCGATCTTGGCCGCCTTGTCGTAGCCAATGTGCGGATTGAGGGCCGTCACCAGCATCAGCGACTCGTTCATGATCTTGGCAATGCGCTCCTTGTTCGGTTGAATGCCATTCACGCAGTTGGCCGTGAATGTCCTGCTGCCATCGGCTGCAAATCAAAAACAGTTGGAGTCAGCAAATATATCTAAACAGAAGATCGTCTTGGCTACTCACAGAGCAGGCGAATGGAGCGCAGCACATTGGACACGATCAGTGGCTTGAACACGTTCAGCTCAAAGTGTCCATTGGCACCGCCAATAGTGACGGCCACCTGGTTGCCCATGACCTGAGCAGCCAGCATGGTCAGCGATTCGCACTGTGTGGGATTCACCTTGCCGGGCATGATGGAGCTGCCGGGCTCGTTCTCTGGCAGTGAGAGCTCGCCGAGACCGCAACGTGGTCCCGAGCCCAGGAAGCGTATGTCATTGGCGATCTTCATCAGACTGACGGCGATCGTGTTCAGCACGCCATGGACCTCCACCATCGCATCCCGGGCAGCCAGCGCCTCGAACTTGTTGGGCGCCGTCACGAAGGGCAGCGACGTGAGCTCGGCAATGCGGGCCGCACACTTCTCGGCGAATCCGATGCGGGTGTTGAGGCCAGTGCCGACGGCTGTGCCGCCCAAGGCCAGCTCGTAGACGCGGGGCAGGCAGCCATCGATGCGCTCCAGGGCGTAACTCAACTGCTGGGCGTATCCGCTGAATTCCTGGCCCAGAGTCAGCGGCACCGCATCCATGGTGTGCGTGCGTCCAATCTTGATGATGTCCTTGAACTCATTCGACTTGGCGGCCAGGGCATCGTGCAGGATCTTAATCGCCGGCTTCAGATTGTTGTTCAGCTCGAGGGCAACCGAGATGTGGATGGCCGTGGGGAAGGTGTCGTTGGAGCTCTGCGACTTGTTCACATGGTCGTTGGGATGCACCGGCGTCTTGGAGCCCAGTTTGCCGCCCAGCAGCTCAATAGCGCGATTGCTGATGACCTGGCGAGATTCATAGGGAATTAATACAGAGAATGAATCGAAGATTTGATATATGTATATATCAAATACACATATATATACAGATATATATAAGTAAAGAGAACGCACCTCATTGACGTTCATGTTCGACTGTGTGCCCGATCCCGTCTGCCAGATGACCAGGGGGAAGTGATCGTCGTACAGCTTGCCGGAGATGACGTCATCGGCGGCCTTCGATATGGCCTCGCTGACCTTCTGGTCGAGGCCAAACTCCTTGTTGACCTCGGCGGCGGCCTTCTTCAAAATGCCCATGGCCTGAACGACGGGTTTCTGAAAAACAAAACAAAAATAGAATGTACCGAATATTTATTTACATTTATTTAAGCTCAACTTGGAGCAGCTGATCAAAAGTTCTTTTAAGAATTAAAATCAAATTAACTAACTTAAAATGATATTGAAAATTAAAATGATTGTTATTTAAATTGTATTTTATACTAATAAAATAAACAGAATTTCAATATTTAAAGTGGATTTCAGGCAGGGATTTCATAATTCCACAGACATATACATATGTAATGATAATAATAATAATAATAAATCAGAGAGCGTAATCATTGTGAGTTATATTATAAAAATTACATTGTAATGATTATATTTTAATTTTTAACAATTTTCAACAATGATAATCATTATTTTTGAGTAATTTTATAAAATCAAAATTAATAATCATTATTTTTGAGTTTTATTTTTTTTTTTATCTCATATAATGAGTACGGTCTAAGTTTTATTAAATTACTCAAAAAAATTATTGTCAGTAAAGAAAAAAGTAAAAATTATAATTTTAAAAATCATGGCGGAAATGCAGAGGTTGAGAAAAATAAAGATTTTGGTGTAAACCATTATTTTCTAGGTGCATTAGATGAGTGTGCTTTTTTTAGTTAAAAAAAATAAAAATAATCATTATTTACGGTCCCTGTAAAAAATTCAATTGTGATTATACTGATAGTAATCATAATAATAAATAATATTAGTGATAAAAATTGTAATAATAGTAATAATTATATATGTATGTACATATATATTAATAATAATAATAGTAATGATACAAATTTAAATTTTAGTTATATTAAAATTCATTTTGTTTTTCCAACTAGATGTTAATTTGATAAGCATTATAATAGATAAATTATTAATAATAATCGTGAGATATATATTTTTAAAAGATTGTCAGTGCACTAATTAAAAAGTACACCTTCTTGGTCAATAAATAAAAATAGCAACAATTTAAGAAGCTATTGAAGACTTACGGGCATGCGTTCCGTGGCTCCGCCAATGGGAAAGTTGATCTGGGATCGCATCGTTTGGGCGCCATAATATTTATCAGCGGGCACTTTCAGCTCACCGAAAGTGTCGCTCTCCACGCGGAACTCCTGGGAGGATGAGGCCTGCAAAATCAAAGGAATTTTTATAGATGTTCACTGACAAAACGCGAGTGGAAACGCTGACCATTCTGTCTGTTTCTGTCTGTCTTAATCAAGTGACTGCGATTGGAGCTCTGACTGAATCGTGAATCGTCTTATCTGATGACGACCATAAAATACTCGCAGAGCACAAAACACAAAACACAAAAAAACAAATGCCCGAAAGAGCAAGAGCTCAACAAGTAAAGCCTGTTCCAGTATTCCAATGTGGTGTGTCCAGCTTGACTCGCGGATCACCTACAACCACGTGCCAGTGTTTACATACAGTGACTTAAGTAATTCTCTTGACAAAAATATATTATTCCTGTTTTATTTTTAAAACTCAATGGAACTCATTATTTCGTTTGCTTTCACTGTTTTTAAAAACAAAAGCAACTAATATTACCAAAAATAATTAAAAGTGCAGAGAAGCTATTTTCTGTTAAATTAAGTAAATATATCCTCTTGATTTTTTAATATTTCTAAAAAAATTAAATGAGATTCAATAAAATCCAAAATAAATTTATGAACTTTTATTTTTGTCAAGACCATTACTTGACTAACTGTATATTTATTTTGAAGATATAATAAAAAAAGGTCTACTTAAATTCTACTACAGTCGCCGTCACGCATGTAGAACCTTTCTAATATAATTTTATGATAAATGAATTTTAAATTACAAATAATTAAAAAAAATTCGGTATTTATCCTTTTTTTGAGCTTTATTTGTATTGCAGGGCATAAAAAGTTCGTCAATGCCGAGCATAAAACAACAACGACCAACGGGGGTCGCTTTTGTGCTGCTCAGCAACGTCTCTCTATGTGTGTGTGCGTGTGTGTGTGTATTTTTAAAAAGCAGTGATTGTGCGCTTTTCGCGCGTGTTATGTACATACATATGTATGTATGTATTTCACACTTCAGAAGCCTACACATGTAAAAACATATCGAGCCCTATTTGCGACAATAACGTATGCGCCATTTTCCGAAATTTTTTTTTTTATGCCAATCTGTTTATAAACACCACCCGCATCTGCACCTAAAATATTACATTTTTATTTTATATATTTACGGAGATATTGACCTGTGAATAATAACGTAAGCGACAAATGACTCGAAGAAATCAACTTAACGAAACCTAAAAAACTCTCTCCTGTAAAATTGCGTTTTGGCGCATACGTTATTGTCGCAAATAGGGCTCGATATGTGTGTACGCAATCCACAAGCAAGTGTTAAAAGGAACAACAACTAGCTAAATAGTTGCGATTAACCAGAGCAGAGCAGCGACAGAAGCAGCGGTGGCGGCAGCGCCTGCAAACTGCGGTCGAATAAGCAACGGTAGTTGGTGGATGCTATTCCACCGGTGTGGATAGTGGACTAAACGTCACACACCTCATTACACACACACACACACAGACGGACCGATATGTACACAGTAAATGTACATACATATGTATGTATGTACAAATGTACATTATTAGAACTTTATTAATACATATAATTAACCGGTTTTTATTTAACAAAACTGGACCAAGTGTCGATTTATTGCGTGTGTTAATGTTATGCTTGCAGCTGGCAAATGGTCAGGGTCATTTTTTTTTATGCGCGGGAGAAATCTGTTGAATTACAATTCATGAGTTGTGTTTAAACCGACTTAAGCTGTCGTATAAACTTAGTAGTAAATATGATCGCACAAATCTACTTAAACTTTCATAACAAAACTGAAGATAGCACAAGTATGTTACACAGAGACGAGAATATCGAATTAAATATTCCTCATCAATCAAGTGCAGCAAAATGATTGATCGATCAATTCAAATCCAACGGCTAAGAACTTGAAACTGGAATGTGTCTTGCCTTTTCCAATTGGAGGCGCCAAATGGTCTCACTGGAAGGCATTGACAACACGTTCCACAAGTCGTTGGAAGATGGCAGAACTTGTTGATTACATTATTTTGAGTCTGTAATAGCTCCAAAAGTGGGTGTGGTATTCGATTAAGGATCCGCCTTGCAGTGGCACACATACATACGTACATATATTCACATATTCGCCGTTAATTCATTAAGACAAAATACCGGCATTTGATTTAGCGGCAATAACAATTGCAAAATTGTAGTATTCCTTGGGAGTGAATTTACAGACGATTGCATCTTGAAGGTGTTTGTGCTGGTGTCGCTGTCTTCAAATTGGCCAAAAGCACAAGTGCAGGCCAAAACAGAAATGCAGAAATTACATAAGCGCACAGAATTCACGATAAAATCTCCTTACCATGCGAAGACTGCAACTGGCGCTGGCCCATGGTTTGGTCAGCTGTTGCACGCCGCGTAGCGTAGAGCGTTGCAATAGGGGTAACACCATCTTTTATATAATATCAGTTGTTAAATACTGCAATTGCAAAGGAAATAAAGCCGCGGATATTTTACTCGCCCTAACTAGCGGACCAGGCAGGCAACACAACAAAAACAAAAAGTTCGATAAGCAATTACACAGCGATAAATCGATATACTGCAGCGCATATCGATGAGCATTCATCGTATTGGGCAAACGAGTGGTGTAGGTGCTTTAACGAATTTATTTGTAAATAAGTCAGCTCAAATGCCTATTTAACTCATTCTTTTTACTGTTTTTCATTGTATCATTTGAAATTACTTGTCAGCAGCAGGTTACAAACGATAAGTATATCGATATATTTGTTTGGCCATCGATAAGCAACAGCTGTGACAGCTGTCTGCCGAGTCCCGAACAGCAAGAGAGAAAAGTGCTGCAAATTAGATTGGAAATTCCGAAATTATAAAGCTAACAAAGCCATCGCCAACACAATGTCAGCGTTAATGAAAACTCTGTGCTTGGCCAAGCAAATGAGCACATCCAATTCACGCCTATCGCTTCAGATTGCCCGCAATCGTAAGTGCATTTCCACAGCGCGTTCTGTTTTGTTTACGTAACTTGCGATGTGTTTTTAAATTGAACGGGTAATTTCCAGTTGCCGGCTGGAATAAGGATTACACTCCGGGAACGTATCCTAAGACCGAAAAGGAACGCGAGGCTGCTGCCAAGAAATACTATCTGCTGCCCGAGGAGTACAAACCATATGCTGACAATGGATTGGGCTATGGTGATTATCCCAAAGTTGGCGGTGGTCTCGGCATAGAGAACAAGGACTCCTACTATCCCTACGATTATCCCGAGCACAAGCGCAATTTCAACGAGCCCGTGAGTCAAATTCCACAAAGTACTCGAAACCAGCAATAAAACAAAACTCCCTTGATAGATTTCAGCTGATCACGATTTGTATAGCGAGGATCGTTACTCACAGGCGGAGAAGCCGCGCTACAATAATTCCTACTACTTCGTCTGCTTCCTGGGCGTCATGTCCGGCTGCCTGGCGCTCTACTATTGGCTCGAGGACAAGAAGATGTATCGTCCCGTTGCCGCCAAGCAATATCCCTCAGACGGCGTCAAGCACTACACTTTCGAGCGTTAAACGTTAAGCGCATCCTGCGGGCGGAACAATTGAACGGGAAACAATTTGCCATCATCTGTGTTTTTATTTTATCATTTCGTTTCGCCTTCTTATTGTTAAATAGGAAATTTACCAACGTACAATTAAAAAAGGAAAACTCAATTGAAATATCTTTCGTTTTCTTTCTCACGAAAGGCTATTATGAGATACCCTGTACTTATTCTAGACAAAAAAAAAAACAAATGGTTTCAGTTTTGAAATACCGGTATGGTTTATTTTACATATTCTTCAGTTGGATGTAGTTTAGTTGCATTTAAACAACTTGAATATTTCATTCAGCAAATTTATTTAATTTGCGCTTATTCAGTGTTATGAAAATTCGATCATGAATATCACAAATAAATATTTAAAATTAAATATAAGAAAATCAAAAATCAGAATTAAAAAAAAACTGCTTTTTTTTGTATGAAATTAACTCTTCTAAATGAAACTGTTACTAAACGGTAAAATTTGTTTTACAGAGTTTCGAATTTTAGATTTCGGTCAAATGATAATTTTTTTTCGGTTACGGTTTCAGTTACAGTTTCCATCGGTTTTTACCAAAAAAAGATTACGGTTAAATAATTTCAATCATAAAATTTAAAATGCTTTAATTTAATATTTGACCACATATTTCTACGTTTTACATTTTAGTACGGGGTCTAAACACAGAAATGTTTATTTTTTTATTTTGTGCAAACAATTACTTGACTAACTGTCAATCTTTAAGGAGCCTGTCGCGCCCTTATCCACAGTTTCCATACAAAGAACTTTTGATACCCACTGTACAGAGTCTGGAAATGCTGGAAATGACGAATTTATTCCAAGATACAATCAAAAAGTATTAAAATTATGAATGCAGGTTACAAATGCAAATGCAAAAATACAATTAATCCTTAGATTAAAGTTAAACTAATGCTAAAGACTACGCTTGATGATCCTAAATCCTAGAACAATGAATGAAAACTTGAAGGAAAAAAAATAAAGTGAGAAACATACAAAAAACTGAAATGAGATGAGATGACAAAACGGATGAATGGAAAAGTGTTTACTCCACTCCATTCAAAGAACTTATAATACCCACTGTACAGTATCTGGAAATGCTGGAAATGACAAATTTATTCCAAGATACAAATGCGAATACAAATAATCCTTAGATTAAAGTTAAACTAAGACTAAAGACTACGCTAGATGATCCTAAATCCTAGAACAATGAATGAAAACTTGAAGGAAAAAAAAAGAGTGGGAAACATACAAAAAACTGAAATGAGATGAGATGGCAAAATGAATGAATGGATAATGATGTTTACTCCACAATGTAGTTGGGATGCACGACGAGCAGCGGATCGTTCTCCAGCTCATCCTCGCCAGCTCCACCGCGGGGACTCTTGGCGATCGGCCGCAGATTGGAGGTTTTGAGGGGAATGATGACCTGGTCGTGGTAGATCAGGCGATCGATCAGCTTCTCGATGAGATTCTTGCGCGAGATGAGCTCGTCCTCGGACTCAATTTGCTCGGCCACCTGTTCCAGATACCAGGTGACGACGTCGCTGCGTCTCATGCCCGTGTCGCTGCCCTCCACCTCGCAGCGCGCCTCCTCCCCCCGCATGTGCAGCACCAGCATTGTGGACAGATTCTTGTAGTCCTCAAAGGACAGCGTGAACTTCTTCTTCTGCAGCGCGGAGGGATCCGCCTCGGGATCCGCCTCGGGATCGGCATCCGTGTTGGCCGCCGCACCATTGTTCTCCATGTCGATGTCATGCTCGATCCCATCATCAGCATCTAGATGATCGTCATCGTCCAGATGGATATCCGGCTGCTCCACACGGATGATGGACTTGTTGAGCAGCCGGAAGGCTTCCTTCACATGGCGCTCGAGCACGCGGTTGGAGCACTCCAGCTTGGCCATGGCCTCGCTGAGGCGTATCATGGACTCCAGCTGGCGCACCGTGATACGCCAAGTGCTGCGTCCCGAGCTGCCCGTGTCCCGCTGCCTCAGATGGCCGTAGTTCTCCACGAGCATCCGGCCCGCCTCCGTGCCAATGACGGGCTTGAACTGCTTGGCGAAGGTCACGTAGCGGAGCACCTCCTCCCGGGTGTAGGCGCGCTCCACGCTCTCCTCGATGTTGGAGTGCAGATCGACGATCTTGCGGGCGATGGCGTAGTCCACCACCTCGTTGCACTCGTCCACCAGAATGAAGAATAGATCGAAGCGCGACATGATCGGAGCGGACAGCTGAATGTTCTGCTGCAGACTCTTGGAGCGATCGTAGCGACCGTTGATGGGATTCGCAGCCGCCAGGATGGAGGTGCGGGCATTCAGCGTGGCCCGGACGCCCGCACGCGCGATGGAGATGGTCTGCTGCTCCATGGCCTCGTGGATGGCCACCTGGTCGCGCAGGTCCATCTTGTCGAACTCGTCGATGCAGCAGATCCCATTGTCCGCCAGCATCAAAGCTCCCGCCTCGATCACAAAGTCGAAGCTCTCCTCGTCGCGGACGACGGCGGCGGTCAGACCCGCCGCCGAGGAGGCCTTGCCCGAGGTGTAGATGGCGCGGGGCGAGAAGTCGGAGACCTGCTTGAGGAACTGCGACTTGGCCGTGCTCGGATCGCCCACGATGCAGACGTTGACGTCGCCGCGCAGCGACGTCTTCTCGATCGTGGTCTTGGCCACGCCCCCAAACAGCTGCAGGAGGATGCCCCGCTTCACCTCGTCGTTGCCGTAGATGGAGGGGAAGAGGCTGCCGATCAGGTTCTGGTAGAGATTGCGGTCCTTGGACATCTCGTAGATCTTCTGCCACTCGGCGTCCGTCATCTGCTTCTTCATGTCCTCGGCGGTCACCTCGGACATGGGCAGATCGGTGCCGCCGAAGCGCGCGGTTGTCGCCTGGACGCTGCAGGCGAGGAACGCCATGCGATAGTTGAGCTCCCGGACGCCCAGGGCCTTGAGGCCGGTGACGCCCTCGGAGCCCTCGCCGGGCTTGTGGCGGGAGCCCATCTCGGCCTTGGTGCCGGGCGTGGCCAGGACGCTCACGTCCGGCACCACAATGAGGGTGCCGGTGAAGTCGTAGCGATCGCCGGCCTGGACCGTCTCCACCAGCTCGGAGCGGAGGATGATCTCGACGGCGCGGGGTATGCAACCCCGGGGCAGCTCCGCCTGCGTCTCCTGGATGCGTATCTTCTGGAAGTCCAGGAACAGCGACTTCTCCACGTCGAGCATGAAACGCCGTCGATTGGAGCAGACGGGATTGCGGCAAATGGTGGGATTGGTGAACTTGAACTGCTGCTCCACGTTGCGGATCTCCGTCTGGCAGTCGAGGCACATGAACGTGCCCGACACGAGCTCCGGATGCACGGGATGCGTGCGCACCACTTGGCCAGAGATGCGGATGAGCGTGCCGATCTTGGAGGTGGTCAGATCACGCACCTTGTGGCGCGTCGGCACCTCGGTGAAGGCCACGTAGCAATCCTTGTTGGTCTTCAGCCCAATGCGATCCTTCACGTAGTTGGACACGGATTGGCACAGAAACGGATACACATGGTAATACTCCTCGATGATCGCCGTCGCCAGATTCTGATCGTACTTCTCCACATCCTCGAAGCTCACCTCCAGCGTGCAGCGATCGGGCGACTCCAGATTCGCCGCCGGACGTGTGTATTTGATCTCGCCGTCTTCTTTGAACTCCTCGAGGAAATCCTGAAAGAGCTTCTGGGTGCGAATTCCCACCTCGTCCTTAACGCGCAGCTGGCCGATCTGAGCATCCGCAACATCCATTTCGTTCGATTTCTGTACACAGTTTAAATGCAAATTCAAATACAAATTGTTGCAATCACTGATGCTATTTTATTTTATTTTAGCTGCAGCTGCGTTGCGTGTTTTGCCAATTTTCGCGCCTTTTTTCACCGACAGCAGCAACTTTGCGAGTTATCGATTGTTAATCGATTATCGTTTGCCACCATGCATTGCAGTATAAACAAATGTTATTTGCATATTGGCATTTTTGGCATATATTTTTTTAAATTTTATTTATGATAAAACATGCTCTCAACCTATTAACACTTCAATTGTTATTAAATACGCACTTCGATAATTGAGCGCGTTGTTTTGTCAACAGTTTGGCAACACTGCCAAGCTTTGTTGTAGCTGATAACCAGTGATGGCAAATATTTTCCGGAAAAATAAAAGACAAAACGGTAAAAGAAAACATGGAAAAAACAAATTGAAAAACTAAGAAAAAGGACAGAAAAACAGGCCAACCTCTTTATCCTTTTTTTTTTTTTTTTAATTAGAAGTTTTAAAGCATCTTCAATGACTTTTTTTCGGCACTTTCTTTGTCATTGAACATCGCCCATGGTGCCTATCATCTGTAGGCAACAAGTTTTGTTTTGACGCAAATCGTATCTGCAGAATATAAAAAATATACATATGCATATTATTGAAAATTTTATAAAGTATACGTATTTATATTATAATTGTCAAAATAGCATACTACTTTGAATTTAGTTTATACCGAACTAACTTGGCTGAAAGCCCTCTTCACTTCTGCATTCGACCATGACAACGATAGAAGAGTCAGAGCGAAAGCGACCACATCTGAAAGAGGGTTATTGCCTGCAGCGTTTCGATATTTGTTTGCTTCGGATCAAAATTTTAACGTATTTTCAGCATTCTCACATTTTAAGAGGTGAGGAAAAAGTTTTCGCCTCTATATCGTTTCCATTTTCGATAAGTTTTTAAATTGGCAGTATAGAATCCTTTTTGGATTCAATTGGATTTAATCTAAAAAAAGCCAAATTTTTGGATACAAGATGTTTGACCAGACAAATCTATCCGAAAAGAGGCCAAATTGGCATCACTGCTGATAACGCATTTCGATGATTGAGCGCGAGGTTCTGTCAACAGCTAGGCAACACTATTAGCGCAATCGCAACATCTCGTCCATCGATTGATGTTCTTGGCGCAAGTTGCCATCGCTAGAGCGTGCGAGTTATTGATTCCGACGACAATTTCGGTGGAATAGTTCGAATTAAACCGATTTGATGGACCACGTTACCTTGTTGTGTGCTAACTAATATTAAGGCCAATAACGCTTGAGCAACACCTGTTCAACTGTCAAGGGATTTCGGGCCAATCTTTTACACACACATACACACAGAGAGAGAGGGAGACACACAAAAACACACACACACACACAAGTAAAATGGTGGACGCTGCCAGACAAATGCTCGATGAGCTAATGGGCCGCAATCGAAACCTGCATCCTTCAGAGGCCGGGCAGGCCGTCAATTGGGAAGATCCAGAGGTAAAGTACCATCGCATGTATCGCATCAGATCATTTCTATTATTCTCAGTATGATATAATCGAAATTCTTGGCATGGCTGTTGCCCAATGTTTTTAATGCGACATTTTCTTATGGTATTTTTATTTGTATTTTTATTGTTTTTCTTGTTTTTGCCGGCGACTCAAACACTGAGCACTAAAAGTTGACTTGCACACGTATCGTAATATCATGATAAAGCAAAAAACTTTGTTGATTCTTGAGATATATGAATGAAGATATTTAATTAAAATCGATCGATCGAAGTGTATAAATCTTTGCAGAATATAAACATAATTTTTGTTTAGTGTTTAATCTGACTATTTGTATATTTATCTTGTTTTCTTCGTCTTTCGTCTAGTTTTGTCAGTTCTACAATGTGAAGTTCTGTCCGCACGACCTGTTCATCAACACACGGGCCGATCTGGGGCCCTGCGTGCGCATCCACGACGAGGAGGCGAAACACCTGTACGAGGAGGCGCGTCCGTCGCAGCGCAAGCGGCACACGGAGGACGAGTTTCTGCGCTTCTGCAATGTGATGCTGCACGACGTCGATCGCAAGATACAGAAGGGCAAACAGCGCCTGCAGCTGATGCAGCGCGATCATCCGACCCCAGTCAGTCAGGCTGCCAAGCATGAGGAGCAGATTAGCAATCTGAGTGCACGCATCAATAAATTGCTCGCCGAGGCCGAGGAGGCGGGCATACGCGGGGATGTGGACCAGGCGCAGGATCTGATGACAATCTGCGAGGAACTGAAGGAGGAGAAGGAGACGTTGCAGCAACAGTATGAGGCAAATGTCAAGCAATTGAATAAACTGAGAGGAGCACCGACCTCACCCACGTTAGCAGCGAATGCCGCGGATCCGTCAAGCGGTGACGAGGCTCTGGCCAGTCCCAAAGCAACAACCAACAACAACCACAGCAGCAGCGATCCCATCGCCAAAGACAGTACCGAATCCCCTAAAGCTGACGAGGACACAACAACAACAGCAACAACAGAGCAAACAGCTCCTCCAGCTCAAGCTGCCAGCGATTCAGCAACGTCCGATGAGAACAAGTCGGACACCAAAACAGATGGCAAATCGCCAGCCAATTGGTCTCACGAAGCGCTGCCCGAGAAACAGATGAAAGTCTGCGAGATCTGTGGCGCCTTTCTCATTGTCGGCGATGCCCAGCAACGCATCGAGGATCATCTGATGGGCAAACAACACTTGGGCTACTCCAAGCTGCGCAATGCCGTCGCCGAGATCAACGAGCGCCGTCAAAAGGAGCGCGAGGAGGAGGAGCGAAGGCGTCGTGACGATCGTGTCCAGCGCTTCCACAACAGCTACGACAACAGACGGTAACATAAAATGAACTACGCATCATTGTAGATTATAAAAGATACAGAAGATTGTGTATTTTAAAAGACTTGAAGTCGATTTCGAACTGTCGAAATATTTATAATATTACACTGGTCGGCATATGTATTTTGACAGCATTTAAAGTTAAATTCACTCATAATTTGGCATTTAAATTCCGTTTGAATGATACAAAACTTTCCTTAACCCATTAAGTACCCATTGAAAATGTAGAATTTTTGTAAAGGTCTACTTTTGAAACTTATTTCCTTAAGTTTAAAACAAAAGTGTTTTGACGCAAAAAATGCTTTAACTGCAAAAAAATTGTTTAAAATTCAGTTCGTTGTATTTTTTTTTTATGATATTTTTGAAAATTGTTAAAATGACTATTTAAGCCCCATTTCCTCCTTTTCATACAAAAAGTAGCTATTAAGCAATTTTCAAAAAATCATAAAAAATACATAAAAAAAATGTTTGAATAATTTTTTTTTTCTAAATTTTCAATGGGTTAAAAAAAGTTTTGTATCATTCAAACGGAATTTAAATGACCTTTCCATTGATGCCAAAATGTACATGAAGTAGGTTCAAATTATGAGTAGATTTAACTTCGAATGTTGTCAAAATAAATATGCCGCCCAGTGTATACGCAGACGATGGCAATTATGATATAGGGAATAAGTAAGAATGTTGTCAAGTCGAAAGAATACTTTGAAATTAATTTGGGACTAGAAAAAATCATTTGGAATAATTTGAAGTAGAGATTAATTATAACAATTCCAGAGAATTGTTTAGAATTATGAAAAACTAGATTTATAATGCTTATAACTTCTATTAATTCTAATTGAGTTTGTAAATAATAGGCTTGTAAGGAAAGAACGTTAGAAACCTTTGGAATTTTATGTGGAAGTTTCTTTATAAATCAAGATTCTGAATTATTTTATTTTTGAATCAGAAATGACAAAGAATTTTAATTTTGATTCTTTAATTGATTTGAATGATAGATTTTGTTGATTAATAATTTGCCATCTCTATCTCTTTCACATTCGTGCAGCGATCAACGTGACTATCGGGAACGCAGTCGTGACTATGCGCCCGCTCGACAATCATCGGATAGAAGGCATCGTAAGTTTGTTTGTTGCACACGTCTCTCTCTCTTTTAAATCTTGACATTCCAACCAAACTGACTTGAGAATTGTTTTTTCACAGATCACCACAAATCACATCACGGTCATTCGTATTCACGGAGCGGCAGTCACAGCAGCGGCAGCAGCAGTCGCAGTCGGCACAATCATTATCGTCACGATAGTCGGGAGCGTCATTGTCGCAGTCGTAGTCGCAGTCGCTACTAAAAGGATACCAAAAAACCACAACAACAGCAACAACAACAAGAATAACCAGAGAAAGCAAGAACAAAAGTTAAGGCAACATAAACAACAGAAAAGAAAAGAAAAGAGAGAAAAAACAATAATAAAACAAAGAGAGAAAATGTTAAAGATTCCTTTGTAATCGAAATAAGTCAATGATAGCAACAACAACAGCAGCAGCCGCAACAACAACAACAAGAGCAACAACAACGACAACTCGCACTCTCTGTCTCTCTCTCTGTCTGTCAAACGAACCCAACGCCCAATGCGCTGCCCCTGTCTCTGTCTCCATGCAGCATCGAGGTACTCCAAAAAAAACAATAATAATAACACATTTCAATAATATGTAAAAAAAAAAAAAAAAAAAAAAACTCAATTCAGACAGCCTAAAAAAACCAAGACACATGTGTGAGCTTTCCAAAAAATATGCGAATGGAGGTGAGTTGAACACAATTAAGTCCGGTACACCTTCTACTCTACTCGTACACTCGTAAACAAAAACAAAAGACATTTTATCTCAATTGTACAGACAGGCACAAAAGTCTTCTCCTATCGCTTGCTAAACCAAATTCCTAAATTCCCCTCAAAAAAAAAAACCGAAAAGAAAACTAAAGAAAAAAAAATTATACAAAAACTGAAAGAAAACTTTCCCCTCAAAAATCACATCATAGATGCTCTCTCACACACAGACACAGTCACACAAAAACGCACACACATTACACACAGCTAGTTACATCTGTACGATGTAGAATTGAGAATTGCACGAGATCTGTTCCGGGTCTGTTCCGATCTATAGAAAAAGAACCTCATTGGCTTTATTTTAACTTTATTCAGTTTTTGAAAACTCCAAAAAAGCCACTTTTTGTGTGAAAAGTAGGAAAAAGGGGTTAAAATCGACATTTTTAGGATTTTCAAAGAATTATAAAGAAAAATAGCAAAAATATTTTTGAGAATTTTTTTTTGCATAGACTCTTCAGAATTGTTTGAAGAGTTTTTCTGCATTAAAATATTATCTGGAAAAAATCGAGGAAAAAAGTTGAAAAATGTGCTTTTTAAAATTCAAAATTTTCGATGGGTACTTAATGGATTAATGAAATTTTGCATCATAAGAACGGATTTATTGAATAACCCGTATCAAAACATCTTTATTATACGCAAATTTGACAAATGTATGCTGTATGAAGACATTAGTGGTTCACTGTATACTATGGTTTCATTTATAAGACTGTTTTAATGTTGAAATTAAATTGTCAAATCGATTTAATTTTAATGCTTATCTGTTTTATGATTTTAATGCTCTCTGTTCCACATAGGAATGCTGGAATAAAGCTTTCAGTTAATTAAAGATTCCATTCCGTTGTTTCGTTGCTCTTCATTGGCTTCATAGGAATGCTGGGATGAAACAAATTCATAGTTAACTTAAATTTGTAATGAACATAATTTGTTACTTAAATGTTGGTCCGATTCCGCTGTTCCATGTTCCACTCAAAGCTGGATTGCTGGAATGAAACATTTTATTTTGTACAAGATTTAAATTACAACAATTCTGATGATACGGAACAGGCCCCAAACAAATGTCTCTTGTCCTGCACTAAGCGTTAATGATTGTACCGACAAATAAATAAATACACTGAAAATACTGCGACACAACGGACGTGTAAACGGGGTTAGGATCGATTCCCAACTGATTGAGGAGAATAAAAGAGCTAAACTAATGGAATCAGGTTAGTTGAATTTTCTGAACATTCGACTGATGGTTAATGGTTATAAACTCGAAACTTTGCCTATTTTTTTTTTTTTTTGTCTTTTGTGGGGAAGGACAGCAAGTCCACCCCCAAATTTACATACACAACACACTCAACACATACATACATATATAAGCAACACCTTTTACTACAACTACACCTACACTTGTGTATAAACACCACAACACAGTTACGAAAAAAAAAAAACAAAGAAATATTACTCACTGAACCGATGGGAACGAAGGTATCCTTGTTATAATCGTACTTGTTATTGGAGAATACGTTCAATTGATTGTACCAGGTATTTAAAACTCAACTCAACTTGACTCAAACAAATTAACTAACCTCAAGAAAACAACAATTGTTAAGTATACATACATATATGCATAAACCATACCAAATATTCTGATATAGTAACGGCTCATTCATTTGAACTTTTTTTTTTTTTCAATTTTAAATAAAACACTTAAATTAACGTCGAATGTCGGCATTTTTATTAAACAGTTTCATTTATATTTTTGAGACCTTAAAAAACAAAATTGCCGCATTTTCTATATTCCATGGGAATGCTGGAATGAAACATTTTCAATATTCTTAAAAAAGGTTAATTATTTTTGAATTGAATTTAATTAAAAAATTCAATGTTATTAAAAAGTTCATCAAATTCGTTACGTTCCGATTCCGCTGTTCCTTGTTCTATATAAGCAACTTAAGAATACTGGAATGAATAAAACTATATTCTGTACCATAATGAAAATTCCGACATTCAATGCAATTTCAAGTGTTTTTTATTAAAAATCAAGAATCAGGTCTAAATGAATCACGCATTAATGATAATGAAGAACCCACACAGATCGCGCTATTGCAATTGCATGGGAATGAATGGAATGGCATGTGCTTTGTGGTGTTTTGTTGATGGGCAGGGACTTCGATCAGGGATCATCGTTTTATTTGTCCATCGTTTCCGTACTGCCCCCCTTCCAGAGGTATGTAGTCCTCACTCTTTCCGTTTTTCTTTCGATCTCTCTCTCTCTCTCTCTCTCTGTCTATCAATGAATCTATCTCTTGTAGTCAATATAATAGGCTCCCACACACGAACCAACAACACATGAAAAGTAACAAGTAAACGGCTTTGAGCGACTCTCGCGACTCAGGTACATTTTCTTTAAATAATATTTATGCTCTTTCCAAAATAATTCATTAAATTCAAAGACATTTTTGTGTTTGTCCGTTAAAAAGGTTTGTTGTCTATAACAAATTGTGTACTAAATCTTAAGTTAATTATTTAATTTTAATAAATATTCAAAATTGATGCATATGGAATGAGCATAGAAGCTTCGGCTATGCCGAATTTTCTTTCATGTTTATTGCTGTTGTACTTTCCCATGTACATACATATTTAATACCAAAAAATAAATACCAAAGAGAACTGAAGCAGTGATCGATATTTTTTGGATCGAATTCGAATTCGATATCGAAACATCATGCGCAATCGAATGAAGGTGATGATGATGATAAAAGAAGACGAGGTAATTGCAATTTGAATTCAACAGAAAAAAAATATCAAATTTTGTTAATTTAACTTTAAACCACTTAAGATAGGAGAGAGCAGTACTTACTACTATTTAACTGAAGAAAAAACAAATGATATGAATGCCAGGCAGGCCATAATACGTATTTATTAACCCGCCCCTCTACACTTCCGCCCATTTTAATGCTTCAACAGGTAATTTTTTGTTTGTTTGTAATATGCATTTAAAAACACTGCAAAAATTGAAATACACTAGAAAAGTTTTGCCCCCGAAAGTTCCACTCTGTGATATTGTACATCTGCTTTTTTACCGGTGGGTTCAACTAAATTGCATTTTATACTCACGAATTCAAGAAATTATATATAATGTATAATTTATAAAACAGTAACCGTAACATCTCTGTGTATACAATTTACTTAAGACATTCGAGATAATCGTAACAATCTTACTCGTATTATATCTCATACATACTACTCTCAACTTTTCCCTTAAAATACCAAAAACAAAACCAAAAAAAATATGTAAAAAAGAGAAACCAAAACAACAACATTTCACTCGAGTTGAAACCTCCCACAGCTAGCTGGTTGGGTTAGCTTACACTGGGCATTGTTATCGATAAATTTTGTTTAAATGCCGCCATTTTGTATACTCATGCTCTTCTCTCCAAACATTGCAGGATCAACTGGCGAGAGCGAATCGAAAAAGACTCTCTGACTCCCTCGCTCGCTCTTTGGAGACTTGTTGTTGTGATTGTCTGCACTGAGGAATATCTCCAGGTAACTTCTATGCCCACAACACCCAGTAATGTTTCTTCAAGACAGACGAATGACGTCGACGACGACGGCGACGACGACGCGTAACGGTGACGGGATCACCGTATCTGCCTAACAGCATGTTAACACTCATGTTAACTGTAATAACTGAATGAGATACGAGGTGAATTTCAATTTCTCTCCTTTTATCTCTATTTACGCATATGCATATCTCTATATATATGCGTATATATATCCTATATATTGCTTCCTCTGCCTTTATCTGTCTGTTTTCACACTTACAAAATGAAGAACAACAAAAAACAGAAACAGACACAGCAACAACAATTGTTATATATATATAATTTATTTAATTGGCATCGCAGTATCTTTCACAAACATTGTACTAAAGATACATATATCTGTATATGTATCTATATTTGTATTGATCTTTCGCATAATTTAAAACCGTTTGTGAAGGATTTCGCGTCGCCTTTCCGCCTTTCGTTATGTATTTTAGTAAAAATCGATTTTAATTTCATTTCAATTCGCATACATAATTGTTTGAACGAGAAACAAAAGTAAAAAAAAATAAATACATACACAAAAACAACAACAACAACTAATTAACGACAGCAACAACAACAAATGTAGTCATGTAAAGCAAATTTTTAATTATTACATATATAACCTACATTTACAATTAATAATTATTACAATTAATGATAATAACATTCAATTTGAGACTCGCAATAATTTTCTAACAAAACAATTGCAAAAAGAAAATACGCAATAAATAAAAATGAAACAAATAACATTTGCATAGTTTTGCGAATTCCAAAAAATATAATTGCTTTGTTTTTTCTTAACTCAAGGGAGGAGGGGGGTGGGGGTGGTGAAAATTCAACAGGTGCTCGTTAATATAATTCCAATTAAATTAGTCACTCAACAGCTGTGCTGTGAATTGGTAATCTAATCTTTGGCTGTAATTGAAAAGTTTCATCTAAATTTCAGTTTTCAACGGTTCGCTGCTCGATCTGCGCCAAACTAATTTGTTTATACACCATTAAATTTAATTGCTGAAATCAGAGATCGCAAATAAAAGTTATGTGAAGTTAAAAAAAAAGAAAAAAAACAAATCGCAAATTTACCTATCCTGCAAAAGAACAAATATTTTTATTCCTATTTTTCTTGTATCTACAATATGGGTCGAAAACTTAAAGTTGTCAAAAAACTGCATGTTTTTTTATTAGTTAGCAAGTTTTTGAAAACCATTTTAATTTATTTTCCAAAATTGAGTATGCATGATTGTTATTAAATGTTATATACTGCTTTTTGGAAAGTTTTGATAAAATTGTTGCAATCTTGGCAGAATGGTAAATAATGGAAAAGGCGTAACATGAAAAAAATCTGCACACTTTCTTAAAAAATCGCAATTGGTCACTTTAAAAGATTGCAAAGGCTTTGAAAATTGCCAAGTCAACCGTTGGTTATGTTATTAAACGTTTTAAGGAGACTCACACTATAAATAGAGCCAAACACCAAGCCCCGAAACGTGGTTGTAAAAGCCGTGAGCTAAGACCAAAGGTAATAAGGTCGTTGCGAGCAAATCCTGAGTTGAATCACTGTGATAGGGCGAAAAGACTGAAAACCAGCGCATCCACTATTTTTCGAAATCGACTTTTCGAAGGTATAAAGGCCTACGTATGTGCAAAATGACTTAACAGGTCGGTTAAACAAAACTTAAACGCAAAAACACGTGCTCGTTTGTTCTACAAGCAAGTTCTAACCAAATTTCAAGGGTGCATAATAATGGATGATGAAACATACATCAAAATAAATTTTAAGCATTTTCTAGGCCGTACATTTTACTTCGCCCATAAACGTGGATGTGTTGCCTTAAATTTAAAAATATAACGATGGACAAATTTGGAAAGAAAACTTTAATCTGACAAGCTATCTGTAGATGTGGTCAGAAGTCGCGCGCTTTTGTAACGACATCCTCAATGCCGTCAGAGGTGTACGTGAAAGAGTGCCTCCAAAAACGCCTTTTGCCATTAATACGCAAGCACCGATCCCCAGTTAAGTTCTGGCCAGGTTTTAAGACGTGCCACTATTCAAATACGACGAGTCTGTGATATGAAGTAAACAAGGTCGATGTGCTACCGAAGTGGCTCAACCCACCTAATTACCCCGAGCTCCGTCCTATCAAAAGATATTGGGCAATTGTTAAAGGAAAATCGAAAAGGACTAGTAGAATCGTGGAAAATGAGAAATCAATGCTGATTGCCTTTAAAAAATGTGCTGCGAGAGTAGCCAGAAAATGTGTGCAGAAATTATTCCCAAACATTAAACGGAAAATTCGCCAATTTATTTGCTGTAAACAAAATTGAATTTTTCTTTTTAATAAATATCAGTGAAAAGCATACACTTTAAATTAAGCCGTCTATCATTAAAATCCAACAACAGTTAAAAAAGTTATAACCTGATTCAAGCGTCCGGATTTGAAGTGACGAGGCCCTTAGTTGTTTTTTTTTTATAATCGAATACATTTTCAGGCTTCAAATTTCAAAATCAAAAAGGTTTTACGGTGGTTGTTCATGGCCGACCCAATCGATTAATTCTTTTTTTTTGTCTCTTAATTTCAATAATTCTTGTAAAAAAAAGTGTATTTTCAATGGCCAAAAAAGTGGGCAAAACGGTCATCTGAGTGTTAAGCGCCTAGCTCATCTTCAACTTTGTTTCATTTTCTTTTATTAAAGATAAAAACTGTATTGAAAAGATAGTAAATATATATAAAAAATTTAAATTGTGTCTAAAAAAAAGTGTAACGCCCGCATTAGACAAAAACTTAGATTTTTAATTAACGAGACTGCTTATCTTTATTTTTGATGCTGGATTGATATGGTCATATATTCCACTTAATTTTTTGTATTTTAATATTTTTTGTTTATAATGCAAAATTCGCTAATATACATACATACGTACATACAGTCCCCGGCATAAGTATTTTGGCACCATTTAAAGTTAATTCTACTCATAGTTTGAACTTTATTCATGCAAAGTTTGGCATCAATGGATAGGTCATTCAAATACCTTTTGAATGACATAAAATTTTTATTAACCCATTATGTACCCATTGAAATTTACGAATTTTTGTAAACGTCTAATTTTTCAACTTTTTCCCTCGAATTTTTAAAAGCAATGTTTTGATGCAGAAAGTTACTCTGGCCGCAACGGAACTTTCAGCAAGCCTAATTTTTTTTCAAAAACAGCAAGGCTTTTATCTTAAAATAATTTTAAGAGTACTCCCAATGGAATGCATTTTCCAAAAAACTTCATTAAAATTCACCAATCTGAACGCGAAATGTATCCATTTAAACATGAAAATTTGCGTGCAAATGTAACGTTTGTCACTCAGGATTAGCCTATTAAAATGAAGACAAATTTCAAGTTGATATTTTTTTTAGCAATTGTATATATTTATTTGTATAGATAATATGTATACGTATTGTAATTTAGTTTTTGCCATTTACTGTATATATTTTTTAATATCTACAACTTTCTATAAATGTATATATAACAATGTATGTTTATATCAATTTTGGTAATCAATAACATTTTTATTCCGGAACTTTCAACATCTACAATAATAAAACATATTTGAATAAAAATTAAAATACGCTTGGCAAACACAAAAACAAAATTATGTCTTTTGTAAACATACATATGTTATATATGCAAATATATATGTATGTGTATTTATAATAAAAAAAATTAAATTTTATTAACAATTTGATGTAAAATAAGCATAATTATAATAATATTGATAAATTGTTAATCAATTGAAAGAGGATCAAAAATCAATACAAAAAGTAAAATAACGGATGTTGAGCAAATTGAGAAATTTGTTATTTTTGCTAACTTACATTGAGAACTATCAACAAATTCATTGTTTACTTTTAGTTTCAGTTATTTGTTTTTTTTTTTTTTACAATTTTTACAATATTTGCTGGGCAACTTTATAAAGTTTTTGAATTTTGTTCTTTGCACTTTCAACTTAAAATCTCAAAGTACACTGCTTGCTAGAAAAGTTTGCCCAAAGCGATGCAGCTTCTTCTTGATTTGTTTTGTATAAAAAATTTTTAAATTTCTTCTGAAAAAATTCACAGTTTGTGTAGTTTATAAAATTTGTGTGCTAGAGCAAACGCTTGTTGCACTGATAAAAAAATACGTTAATACCTAAAAATGTGTGTGTGTGTGTGTGTGTGTGTGTATTGTTGACATTTCGAGATAATGGGCATTATTCAGCTTAGCACCGATAACCGATAGCTTTCAGGCTCAAGCTGCAGTTCCGGCTCCAGTTCCAGTTCCGCTTAAAAGCTTCTGTCATGGTGTTGTTTCATCTGTGAGACAAAGCTGGCTGCTGGAGTGGACTTCGGACATCGGCTCCCTGTTGGTTGTGTTGTTGTCTGTGTCTGTGGCCCTGGTTGTTCGCTGCTAGTGACAATGCTCCGTCACATCCACAATGACCGACTTCTTCCAGCAGAACAGAAAGTATCCAACGCCAGCGCCCAGCACGACCATCAGGCAGAGCCACACGTTGTATGTCATGAAGATCAGCATCAGCAGGAAGGACAGCGTCACCTGGAGCACGTGCAGCAGCGTCTGGTACAGGTGATTAATGGACAGCATCGTGGGTCTGTTGTGGCACACAATTAATGCATTTGATTAACAACAATTTCATTGGCAGTTTATCAACAGGAAAACAAAACTTGCATTGTGATAAAACAAAAAAAATAAACATAAACAAGTTAACAAACAATGAAATTGGCATTTGAACTGTTGACTCGCATTTGTTCATTAATAAATAAAATAAAAAACTGGCATTTGGATGCATCAAAAATTGCATTAGGATAAATACAAAATGGCAAGTTATCGATATCTATCGAAAGGATAGAGGGAGACAGCGAGAGATAATTCTGTTAAAGGAAATAACAGTTGCTGTAATTTGTTCTGTCTGTAATTTCCATTAGTCTTCTTAATTAATATGTGCATTGTGTTAAGTAAGATATTTAAATAATTTGTATACATTAGTGAGTATCTAATAATTGTACAGCTACTGCTATTCACAATATTATAGCGCTACATAAATTATGTGCATCATTTATTTGGAGTGCAGTTAATATCTGTGTATGTTAATTAGTTTCTAATTGTTATTTTATTCAAGGGGCACAATTGGCGGCTGTCTGGGTAATCGGTTACACCGATTACAAGTATCGGATATCGGGCAACAGGTGGCGCCTAATTAGCTCCAATTAGTCATGGCCAATAAATAAATCAGAGTCGCGACTGTTTCAGACGGACACAATTAACATAAAGTGTGCTATTTAATAATATCATATGTATAGAAGATATTACAACAAGTACAAGTGGAATGCGGTACAGTTACAGGAGGACTCTTGGGATACTTACGGTTGCTTGTGCACAACTTCGCCCACATATCTGAGGGAATGTACAGTTAACGGTTTACAGGAAACGGGTAACGGTTACGGTTGCGTGTGTACGAATACAGATGGAGGAGGAGGGGAGGGAGATCAGTATCAAATCAAATTGTTATCGTTATCGTTATCAATTTGCAAACGTATTTAGATTTTTGTTTGTTTGGTTTGGTTTTTTTTTTGGCATTTTTATATCAATAATAATAGAATTATAATTATAAATTTTTGATTATTTCATTTTTGGATTTTTGTACAGTCGAATGTTGAATAATAAACAAGATAATGATGTGAATAATTTACATTTTTTGATGATGATGATGATGTTGAAGGAAAAGCGTAATTGGTTTGGTTTTATTTTGGTTTTGGCGAATGGATACACACAAGAGACGATATTTAACGTAAACGGCAACGAAAACGAGAGAAAGAAAAAAATGAGATAAAAGAAAGCATTAGAAATAATATTTACACACAGAAGACAGCGCAGGCGCAGGCCAAGGACGAACTCAAAACGAATACAGAATACAGCATGCAACTTGAAGGATCAGTGAAAGGAATCAAAACAAAATGAAATACTCACTGCACGGGCGACGGCGCTGCGGCGGCTGGTGGCGGCAGACGTGGCGCCTCTGGATTGCGCTGTGGTCCCGTCACCGGCCGATACTCGAGCAGATTGTACGTCTTCCAGAACAGATACTCGCGATAGTATTTGAGGCCCTCGTAGAGCAGCGCCAGCAGGAAGATCGCGATCATGGAGCCAACGAGACCCGCCACCGTCTCGATGTGCCACCAGGAGAACAGAATGGTCTCATTGTAGCCAAAGTGGAACTGTATCAAGCATGCGAAATTCATTCATTCATCATTACGGGTACATATTGAGTATGTAGAGTATTTTAAATTTGTTTTTGAAAAGTACTTCGTCCTACGAAGTAATGTGAGATTTCTATCTATACAATTGTCCTGTGTGTTTTCCTATTCATTAGAGCTGGCAATCTGAACGATAGTTCCGTTTGATTAAGTAAAATAATGGCTAATATTGATAGAAAATTAAACATTTTGCTCAGATATTTAAATTAAAAGGAGACCCCGACTATGAGAGACCCCTTACATAGTTAAGATATATACAGTGCACCACTAATGTCTTCATACAGCATAAATTTGCGTATAATAAAGATGTTTTGATGCGGGTTTCTTATATTAATCTTTTATTCCAAACAATATTTTGATGCAGAAAATTTTTTTTTCAAAAATGTTTTTGCTAGTATTTTTTATAATCTTTTGAAAACTGCAAAAAAGGCATTTTTAGGATTTTCAGTTACAGTTTTCCTGATATAAGGATTTTGTAACGTTAGCTACTATTATTACCTAACATTCTACTGAATCGCAGCACGATCGGACAAATAGAAAGGTGGTAATGGCTGATTAAAGTTCTTAAGCAATTTAAGCGCCTAAAAGCATGCAATAAAAAGTATTTTTAATTTATTTAAATAAGTAATGGATATCCTACAGTCGGGAGATCAACTTTAGCCTTTCCCACTTGTTTTTATTATTTATATTCATATTCCGCCAAAAGTATCTTTTGGGCATTGACGACTTACCGCCATGGACATCATGTGCTCCATGCCAGTGCCCGTGCCGCCGGCATGATGATGGTGGGCATGTTCATGCATGCTCATGTCCATGGCCGCCTCCCCATGCGGCGTCACCAGTGGTGGATTTAGCGTCGTCGTGTCCATGCCGCTGCCATGTGTCATGTGCAAGGAATGATCAATCAGCTCTGCGAAAACCAAAACAGTACAAAAACAGATTACTTCTGGATTGGGAATAGATGGAGAGAGGGGTGGGCGTGGGGAGACTACTCACCGACATTGGGGGCGTGATGATGTGCATGAGCATGTGCGTCCATTTCGACTTTGATTTATTGCTTGGTCTGTCTGCTGGAATAATCGTGGCCCTTTATTATCTGCACAGTGAGTGGTGAAAGTTAAGTGCCAAATTTGTATCAAAACAATTACAAAACAATAACAGATCCAACACAAAAATCATTATATATTTAACTGGGTTTTCGGGTGCCATCGGGTCCACAATCAATTGCACAGCTGGCAACTAGAAAGTAAATCATCCAAATGATTCAGCGCACCTTTCACCCGAATCTGAATGCTGAGACTAAGAGACCCGTTACTTTCCACACTTTACGCCCCACCCAAAATAAAACCCATAGCCACATTTCCATTCCCACTTCCATTGCCATTGCCATTCCCCTAAAGGTCACACATTCCTCTCGCAGTTCAGTTCAAATGAACTTTTAATGAAAATTCCCAACATTACTTGGCGTGCGAAATGCGTAAATGCCTTCGAAGTGGGAAGTTGATAAGGCATCCAACTTCATTCCAACCCCACTTATCGACATTCCAACCTCACTTATCGATTATGATTGCGTTAATGCTGATGCTGCTCAACTATGTGATACCCTTTATTGCACACAATCTATTTAAATTGATTGTATCTTGTCCAAGTGTGAGCTTTATTAAGTTATTATATTATATAATTTTTTATTATATTTTTGCAAATGAGGTTATGTTATATTGAGGTTATGTTATGTTATATTATGTGAAAAAGACAACTTTACTTAACTTTATGATAAATGTACTGTATATACTTATCCATAGCTCCTCAATTCACCCTTTTGACTGAATGACTGTACATACATAAAGCAATTTAACTGACTTTTGAAAAATATTTCCACATTTGAGATTATGTTATAAAAGTAAATATAAATTTCTACAAAAGTAGTATTTAATTTATTCAAAGAAGCTTAATACACACTTTTCAACTGCTAGACTGACTTTATACCCAAGTATCAAGCAATTATTAGGAGTTTTCCAGAAAATTTCCCGTTTTCAAAACACTTTTTAGCTTTCTATAATATTTCTATGTTATAAACTTACTAGTTCACTTCTTCGACTGTCCTATATAATCCGAAATTCACATTGTATATGATAATAATACGACTTATCGGACTAAACCACACTCTGGCCTACCGCAAATTGACGGTTTGGCCCAAAAAGCAAACTTGAATTGAGTATCTGTATCTGTTTTTGTGGGGAAGAGGGCAGGCTTTACTTAAAAGTGAATAACAATAACAATCGGGGGAATTCAGATTGTTTTTGTGTGTTTTGTGGTTCGCATATCAGACTGCCAGACAACAACGATGATAAGGTGCATTAGCGGGTTCTATTTTGTATTTTATTTTTGTTTGTAGTTATTGTGGTGCAGCAATCAGTAAAACATGTATACAAATAAAAGGGGGTAGCTTAGCCTTTTAAAGGTCATTCATAATGGATGGAAATGGGATCTAGTCAAATCATATATTATTATTGAAATGCTCACACTTTTTTGATTGACTTTTCTAGCTCTCTCCAACTATAGTGCCGTCTCAGTTCTGTGTAATATACGATCGCAGATAAAAAATACATGAGTCGACTTAATCAACGATCGTTGAAACAATTGCAAAAAGATTTTTGTGTATTTTTTAATGACTTTTTTTTTAGGGAAATTCAAATGATTCTCTTTACTGCAACTTCTTCCCTCCGTTCTCTATCTCTAACTATTTCTCTGGCTTTTGCAATTTAATAGTCACGCGAGTCTGTGGGTATCCGGGGGTATGATCACTGATCAGATCAGCAAACACGTATTTACCCGCAATGAGAAACGAGTTGTGGCTCGCGTTCTACATTAATGATTGCGGATCCGGTAACTATCTGGGCTGACCAGGTTAACCACAAGAGCATAGAGAGAGGAGAAACAGAGAGTGAGAGAGCGAACGTAACGTTGTCTCTAAAGTTATTCGGAATAGCAACAAACAAGTATACACAATCTTATTCCAAGAGTCTCTAACAAAGAAACCGCAATAAAAAGCATTTGAGGTTTTTGGAATTTCAACTGTCAGAGTGTGTGTTGCTTAAGATAAGGCAAATCATATTAACACCAAGTGCAATAATACTAATTCAAAACTCTAAGCAGAAGTAGACTATATATAGTTGTATATGTGACCCCGGCTAAGAGCTATGGCCCATAACGGTTTGACAGCCTTTCAGATAATTCCAACCTGGCTTAAATAGACGTTCACCTTGAAGCTCAACTTCTAACTGGCCCAACTGGCTGCACAATTCCAACAGCCAACGAAATAAAAATATGCATTAACACTATAATAAGATGCTAAAACATTTCATTGTTGTTCCGCATCTCATCATATCTAAACTTGAGTGCATTTATCATTATTTATTTGTAAATAGTAAATAATTACTGTGATGACTAGAAATTAAATAGTAGACTACTTAATCAATTTATTCAATTGATTCATTCATTTGGTTTTATCATTCATCGTCGCGGATGTTCTTGTCCCACAGACCCAGTTGACGCATCTGGATTTGGTAAAAGCGCTCCAAGATGTTGGCATTGCAATAATACTCGGTATTAACGGCATTGTACAAACGACAATTCGCAAAGATTCTGGCCATGTCGGCCATGAAGAGGCGGAGTGTCTTGTAATAGCCTCGGCTCAAACGTTGTCCAACTGTGGTCAGATCCATGGGGTATTTCACTAGCTTATAGTAATCGGGGGCGTCTATTTCATTGACGGGGCCTAGGAATGCCGATGCCAAGGGATGACGACGCACGGCCTGAAGGACGCATGTGAAGACGGTCAAGAGCTTGGACGGATCAATCAATTCATCAATGTTATTGGCATTGCCATTGTACGCTTTACGATTTGTATTCGTATTGATTTGTGGCTTCCATCCGGCTTCTCTTAGGCCCGGAATGGCGTCAACGGGCATGGCTCTTAGGCCCTCTTTGAAGCACGTTAGACCCCGCCGAATAGCTTGAGACCCAGTTTGCTGCTCCTGTATGATCTCTTTGAGGATTTTCCTTTGCTGTTGTACTATCGATGTGAACTCCGTATACACAATACTTGGATGCAGTTCGCAGTGCATTAGAACAGCGGCATTATACTCTTTGATATAGCCCTGGTAGACAGGACGGGCCAGTCGGATCTCTTGGGAAAACCCCTGTTTCTGAAAGTACCCAATGGCATTCAAGTCGGCAAATGCCAACAGATTCGTGATGCCCCGCGGTACAATGTAATCTTTGAGATGATTCATCAAGTGAGCGCCATAGCCTCGCATTTGCTCCGATATGGAGACGGCACAGAAGATGATCTCAGTGAAGCCTTGCGATGGAAACGAACGAAAACAAATGCCGCCAACCGTCTGCTTTGATTTAATAAGGGCCAAGCTCTTGTGCTTCGGATCAAACACCATCCGGCTGATATGTTCACGGGGCATCTGGGGGAGCTGTTGGGAGAACAGCGACTGCAGTGTGATCAGAATGCCAGCGCTTTGCTGATCAATGGGACTCTTTAGGCTGTTTGCCACGACATGGAGCTCAATGATTCCCCTCTTCTCCTCGTCCTTGACAGTTTTCAGAAAAGATACACCGAATGGATCCAAGACTTCTGGCTTGTTCTCAGACATCGATAAGGATTTCTGGGCACGACTAACGACTTCTGCTGGGAAATCATTCTCTTTCTCTTGATTCTCATCATCTTCATCGGCAAGTAGTAATTCTATCTTTGATTTCTTGAGACGAGGCTCCGCACCTGTAGTCTTAGCTGCCTTGCGACTTGCATTCCAATTCATTCTGACCAATAATTTGTTGTACTTGCTTTGAAACTAGTTTAATCATAACAAAAAAAAAAAAAATAATAATAATAATAATAATATGAAAAAAAATATACAAATCATAACGAAATACTTTTGCTTTGCAGCAAATCAACAGACGGAATTATCTAAAATTCAACTAAAGCCACAAAACTACGGAACTAATTACATAATTATGCAGTTTTAGGGGGTTTCCAATTCGAAAATTGCATATCGCGTTGCCAACACTGAAGCTGACCCGCGATTGTGCAACACTCCTCCCGTCAAAATCAAGCTAATGTTGTTGTCTGGCTGCCTGATTTGATTTTGCAATTCACTTTATGCTTTTCTCCCATTCTCCTTTTCTGTGTAAAGACTTTCGATTTCAGCTGGATACATTAGCAGCCATTAGCAACTGTGAATACTGGTACGGCAAGTCTAAAGTTGTGAGAGTATTCACACATACATATATGCATATGTATGTATTTGTGCTCATAACTTTCGTTGATATGACAACTCAAGTATGCCGTTATTTACGCGCATGAAAAGGAAATGAGAGAATCAAAGATGGCGTCACACAATTATCGATAAATAAATGCATGCAAAGAATGTGAATTTGAATTAATCTTAATGCATTTGAAATAATTGTGTTTATCTATTAAGTATGTAAATATAGATATATTTATTACACTGTTGACTTGTGTATGCAGTCTTAATCTTACAAGTTGGCATTAATAACATTTTGTAGCAATCGTTGAGGACTTTTGATCTATTGCACACTTGTAATCGTTTTCGATGTGCAAACTTGTTTGGGCAACACTGTCAATTGTCAATAGAGAGACAGAGCGAGAGAGCAGGAGAGCCAACTGACAGTCGGAGACTGAGCAATTTAATATGCATGGTTTGTGAGTGCGTTCAGTTGAATGAATAGCCGAAACGAGTTGGGGAACCATCGAAAGGGGGGGGTTTTCAGGGGGAGCTGTTGTTTTTGTTTTCTGTGCCTGTGTGTGTTACGTCACAGTGAGCGGTACAACAGAGTTGCGAGACAATTGCAAATATTGCACGATTCGATCTAAATCGAAATCGAAATCAAAATCGATCACAAAGCAACAAAAACAATAAATTTAAATACTAACACAGATGCACGTGACTTTGCTTAAGTGTGTATGTTTTGTATAAATGCATATACTATCATTAATGTATGTAGTCAATTGTTAAAATGGCAAATCGACTGATTAACGAGCCACTGATAAACGAGCTTCGCACGTTCTTTTATTTATTGATAAGTGTGTGTATTATAAGCAACTACAGCAACAATTACATATTGTTATTGTGTATATATTTATGCATACATACATACATATATAAGGGTACTTACTGCACTGTGATTGTAACTGCGAATGCGACGAATAAGAATGCGAATGCCGGTATAAAAACTCAACGGAATGTGCAAAGCTGAAACAGAAGTCAGTGAAAACAAAAACAAAAGCAATAAGAAAGATATATTTTGCGAGAGGGTAATCACTGTTTTCATATGTATGCAACACCGACATGCATACATGCGCACACACACACACGCACACACACTGTGCCAGTATATCGTAGTAACGATGTCAGTTGTCATATTATCGCTCGCTCCGCTTTCACATGCTGAGGAGGAAGCTGCTCTGCATGCAACATCAGACAGAGATGCACAATCAGAACAGCTGTTCGTTCGCTCATAACGGCATAATTGAACAATCTACGGCAGAGAGCAACAACAACAACATCGAGCACTGACTGTTTGCAAATGGTTTCAATTATCAGCTTAAGAATATTGTAAATGTTTGTTGTCTTCACAAATGCACTTTTTTCAGTTTGCACAAATTATAGCAAAAAAAAAAGTTGTTAAGAAAAGTGCACTGACATCGTTATTTAATCACTTATTTATGTTTGTATTTCAATATGTTGCATTGAACAGCAATGAGTTACTTTGTTGCACTATCGCACTGCAATTAAGTTATTGTTTATTTTATAATTCTGTGTTATTTACTTCTTTTTGCCGTACTGCTATTTATGGAAGCAAAATGCGCACGTCTGCCCGCAGACAACTTGTTCGCACGATTAAAAAATCACCTTCTCTTCATGGTTTTGCTGGGACTCGATTCGATTTTAAATCGACTAAGTCGATTGTATTTTTATCGAGTATATCGAAAGCGAACAAATGAAATAAACACAGTGGGATTAAAATATAAATAATGCTCAGATTATGTGCGAAAGCATAAAATGTTTATTCAGTTTCATTAAGTTCATTATATAATTATGTCATATCAGTTGCAAATCGAATGAATAAATATAAATATTAAACAGCTGTGCAGTGTGTACACAGATGGTGCCGCCAGTGTGTGCACCCTTAGCACCCTATCAGCAGTGCAACAGTGTGTACCTAACAGTTTTTGTTTTAATAACTATTTGTGCGCAGTAAATTGGAGAAACGTTGTTTATTGAACGATTGTGTGGGTAAAAAGTGAATTTATTGCTTGTTTCTTGCTTTAATCGACGTTCCCTTTTAGCAGTACTCTACTTAGCACTTTGACCTGCTTATCAACTGTCGGGCCGGCAAGAGACGTTGTGCAAAATAAAAACACGTGTCGTCGCTGGAACTGCAAAACATTTGATTCGATTTCGATTTCGTTTGAGTAGACCAGACAATAAACAGCAGCTCAAGATGGGTATGGTACAGAAGCGCAAGAAGATGCACTACGGCGACACGCATCTGCAGCGTCGCTGGCGTGTGCGCAACCGGCGCAGGGATCTGGACCAGATCGACGACGATATGCGCACGCGCAGCCGCGAGCTGATCAACCAAGGCGTGGACCTGGACAAGCCCGGCTTCGCGCAGTTCTACTGTGTGCACTGTGCCAAGTACTTTATCGACGACAGATCCATGCAGGTGCATTTTCGCACCAAGGTGCACAAGCGCCGCATGAAGGCCCTCGAAACGGAGCCGTACAGCATCGAGGAGTCCGAACGGGCCGCCGGGCGTGGCAACTTCCAGAAGCCCAAGAAGCGCGTCATCGAGACGCAGCCGAGCAAGGAGGAGGTCACCGCGGGCAAACGCATCAAAGTCGTTGAAGTGCCCGACGCCGACAACGCCGACGCCGATGCCGACAACACCATGGAGCAGGAAACAGCGGATGAGAAGCCGACGCCATCCAAGAAAGTGTCCAGAAAGAGAGCCAGGAAACTGGCAACATAAGTTGCAAGACAGTTTCTTATCGCTTTAATCCTTAGTTACGTAGACAACAAATAATAGCATACGATTATTACTTTTTATGTATGTACAATGAAAATAATGTTAGTTTTGAGAAATATAAACGCAAAAATAATAACAATTGTATGTGTGGCCTTTTATTTAAGTTTGGGACATGGAGTAAGTAAATTTACGTGGAATTCATTTATGTTAAAAGCGGGGATTAAAGCCCTAACCGAAACCATAATCTTTAACCGGTAAAAACCGATTGAAATTTAAAACCGCAACTGAAAAGAAGAAATTTTCATTTGACCGAAACCTTTAAGCCGAAACTCTGTAAACCAAAATAACCGTTTAGTTACCGTTTCATTTATAAGGGTTAATTTCGGTTATTCATAAAAAAAAAACCAAAAATAAGCAAAATAAAAATCGCAAATAAGAGTTATGGTATAACTTTTAAATACAATTTTAAATGAATGTTTTATTTTCAATTTTTACTGTAAGAATTTAAAAAACAAGATTAAAATAATAAAAGACGAGAAATTTTCAACAGTTTCGATTTTTTCCGACTCATAAGTCTTGCTTGCGATCTCTGGTATTTTGTTATTTTTCTATTTTAATTTTCTATTTTTAATTATGATGTTTGATTTTAATTTTCCTATGTTTAATTTTAAATTTTTACTTGTGATATTCATTATCGAATTTTCATAGCACTGAAATAGCGCAAATAAAATAAATTTGTATAATGAAATATTTAAATTGTTAAAATGTAACTAAACTACATCAATCTGAAGAATATGTAAAATAAATGTCTGAATGAAACATTAAGAAAGTAATGACTTTTTAAATATTATTATTACATTATTAATATATTTATATTTTTGCAAAGAAATTTATATTTGGTGAACCGAAACCATACCGGTATTTCAAAACCGAAACATAAAAAACCGGTTCACCGTTACGAATATTTATTCAAAGACCGATAACCGAAAACCCAATTGCGAAAATAACCGATATTCGTTTCGGTTTTAATCCCTGGCTAAAAGGTTTAAACTAGTGTAATTTTAATTTTAAGTAGTTCAATTTTGTTTTTCCTAGAAAAAAAACCCCGATCAGCGAAACAATCCCCATTAAGATTTCAAAAACAGTTCATTTGAAATAGCATCGTATAAATATATTTGTTTGTATATACACATAAAGAGTTATATATTGTATATGTATATAGTATATGGTGTAATTCTCAGCTCAGTTGATTTACCCTATACATATGTCATATATATATATGTATATGCATTAAAAACTATTTGAATTATACAACATGTGTATATTCTCTATAATACAATTAAATAGGTATATAGCTGGTGTTTTACTGTTATACGTTGCCAAAACTATTGTTATACATTTTAAAAATACAAAAAAAAAACAATTTAATTATAGTAGTATATATATTATTTAAATGTTATGTATGTATATATTTGGTGTACATTTAGTGATATATCGAAAACCAATCAAATTCTGATTCGCATTTTGGACTTTTGAGTATATAATAACAAACAGTTTTCAAGTGTTTTTAAGGGGGGGTTAGTGGGCGGGAGTAGACTTGGATCCATGTTGATGATGACTGGGCAGTGTTGATGATGATGTGTGTGTGTGTGTGTGTGGTTGTATATGTTTATACATATATACAAAGCCCGACACTGGTGAAGGTTTAAGTTCTAAGTGTATATACAGGATATAGTGTAGTTTCGACTAGTTTCACAGTTTATTTAGAGTTGTTTGTTGGTTGTCAGCAGCAGTTGCAGTGCCTCCTACTCCTCCTCCTCCTCCTCCTGCCGCTTTGGTGGCGCGCCTGCGCGTCGTCGTCGTTGTCGTCGCCACTTTTCCCACTGGCGCCATCTCTGGCAGCTCGGTGAAGAACGGATGCTGGAGCGCCTCCTCGGCACTGATGCGATCATGTGGATTGATCTCGAGCAGGCGACCAAGCAGATCATATGCACTGGCCGGAAAGCATTCGTAGGGATCGAGGGGCTCCGTCACGTAGTCGCTCTCCTCGCAGAGGCAATTGAAGAAGTATTGATCACAGTTCTTGCACACATCGCATCTCCCGTCGGGCGTTTCGTATTTGCGAATCATTTTCGCATCGCTGAAGATCAAACGATGACGGAAGCGCAGGCACAGCTTGCGAAGATTCAGCGACTTGGATCGGTGACTGATGGTCACCATGCGCTCCAAGGCCAGGGCCGTTTTCCTGATGGCCCGATCCCCAAAGATGGTCACGATCTCGGCGAGCGCGACGAAATCGTTGGGCGCCTTAAAGAACGGATACACCGAGGACAGTATGGAGAGGAAGATGACGCCCGCCGCCCACACGTCCACGGCGGTCGTCTGGTCGGCATACTTGAGCAGCACCTCCGGCGGCCGATAGCCGGGCGTGCCCGCCCGCGAGGCGTGCACCTCCTTCTTCATCAGGCAGTTGAGGCAGACGGAGGGATTGGCGAAGCAGAAGCATTTGCTACCATTCCCGCCAGCTGCTCGACTTGTGTTGTACTTGCTGCTGCTGCCGCTGCTGCCCGCCGGCTGTTGCTGTTGCTCCGCTTGCACCTGGACCTGGGACTGAGCCAGTGCATCGCCGGTCTGCTTGGGATCATCTGGCGTCAGCTCGACACTGGCCCTTGTGCTCTGCGCTATCTCGTTGACCGGCTTGAGGGGCATCTTGTTCCAGCTGCTGCCAGACGTTGTCTCCTCGATCAGCCGCATCCGTTTGACAGCGCCTCCCAACGTGGCATCCGTGTCTGCTGCTGCTGCTGCTGCAAATCCTGCTCCTGATCCTGCCTGCTGCTGCTGCAACGACTCCCGCTCCCTGGGCCGCTTGCTGTTGCCAATGACAATGTTGCCCCTTCTCACATCCTGCTGGGCAGGAGCAGGCAATTGCGGCTGTAATTGGGATTGGGACTGGGACTGTGAGACCGTCACATGCTGCGCCAATCCAAAATCCACGAGCAGAAACTTGCCCTGCCGACGGTTGTACAGAAAGTTGCTCGGCTTGACGTCCCGGTGGATAATGTTGAACTTGTGGACATGTCGCAGGGCCAACAGCAGATTGCGCATATACATCCGTATCTCCGGCACATCCATTTTGGTGTAGAAGTCATGGAAGCGGTCGTGCGGCATGTAGGGCATCACAAAGGCCGCCGATGCCTCGCAGCGCAGGCAACAATGGATGCCCACCACGTTGTCCGTGCCCCTAAAACGAGAGAGAGCGAGAGAGGGAGATTAGAATCAGATTGAAAATCAGGGATGCCAAATATTTATCGGAAAAAAGCCAAACGGTCAAAGAAAACAGGAAAAAAAAACAAAGCAGAAAAACCAGGAACCGTAAATAATGATTATTGAAATTTTTACAAATCTAAAAATCAATAACTTGAATATTTATACAAAAAAATAATGATAATTATTAAATTTGAGCGAAAAAATAAAACTTGAAAATAATCATTATTTACGATTTTTTTTTGTTCGCTCAAAATAAAACTCACTTTAAAGTCATGGATTTTGTTTAAGAAAGTCAACCAGTGTTTTTGCATATGTATATCTTTAAAAGAAACCCAGAGGACCCATAAAACACAAAAACAAATCTTTAAAATGATTACGTAAACTTTTTTAAAAGTAAGTTTTATTTTGAGCGAAAAAATAAAAATAACATATAATGATTACCTGTGAGTTTTATTTTATCGCTCAAGAATAATCATTATCATTGAAGAAAATCCCTAAAAATCTTTTAATAATCATTACTATGTAATTTTTATAATATAACTCATAATGATTACGGTCCCTGAGAAAAACTAAAAAAAAGACAGAAAAACAGGCCATCTTTTTTTCGTATTTTTTTTTTAATTTAAAAGTTTTAAAGTTTTTTTTTTATATTTTTGTAAAATTGTATAATACAGTCGAACTTCCCTAACTCGAATCACCATTATCCACGAAAAAAGTTCGAGTTAGGGAGACTTCGAGTTAGAGAAGTAGAATTGTATGAAATTTGCCTAGTATTGCCACTCGATTTTGTTCGAGTTAGAGAGACTTCGAGTTAGGGAAGTTCGAGTTAGGGAAGTTCGAGTTAGGGAAGTTCGACTGTATATACAATTTACCTAATTGTCGAAATAGCATCTCTTTTTCTAGACGATTCCTTAATTAAGTTTTTGCCACTTCTGAAAAAGGGTTATTGCCTGCAGAGTCTCGATATTTGTTTGCTTCGGACCAAAACTTTGACGTATTTTCAACATTCTCCTATTTAAAGAGGTGAATTTTGGCGCACTGGAAAACTGTTTTGTTGAAGCAGTCAAAAACCAGACAAATCTATCCGAAAAAAGGCCAAAACTTGAGAACCAATTCACTGTTGACTCTGAACCGAATCAAATGTTCAAGAACAAGGAGTCAAATATAATGGAGTCAAGACGAACATAATAATCATAATCATAATCATTTACTTTAAAATATGTTGGGATTCAAAAAGTTATGCTGATTCATTACAAGTAAAGTAGCGTTTAACTGATTAAAACTACCTGTTGAATTCCCCCAATGTCGGCGAGCCAGTTCATCTAATCTAAATTTTCAAGAGCAAAGAACAAAATGCAAACATGTTGCCTAATTCACAACTTGAACGGGTCTTTAAGGCTTTTCCCGATTACTTCACCGATTATTACTTAAGCCCTTCCAGCGAAGACGTAAGCACAAGACGTAAGAGGTCCATGCCGCCCACGTCGACAGTCTGTCGACGTCACAGCACAGCGATGATAATTCGCATCGCATTGCGCACGACCCAATCCGAGTCCCAGTCATAATTATCAACGCTGTGACGCAATTGGGCAACGGAATTTGCGCAAATTGAACGAATAGAGAAAGATATACAAACAGATATACTTAACACAGCGAGTGAGCGAGAGACAAATACATAAACATGCAGCACAGTGATGCCAAATTGGCATTTTTTCTGATAGATTTGTCTGATTTTTAACTGCTTCAGCCGAGAAAAATCTCAAACAGCATCTATCCAAAAATCTGGCCTTTTTTAGTGTCAATTGATCATGTTAGTATTTTTTAAATTTCTTTTATGTTCCTTCAAATTGATCATCTAAAAATAAAGTGGCATCCCTTTTTGTATGTTAATTTCGATATTTTTTGCAATCGAAAGTTGAGCAAAGCGCGGTTGCTTGCTCATAATTGTGAGAAAATGCCCAAAAAAACTTATAAGTAAAAAAATATCGAGACTCTGCCGGCAATAACCCTTTTTCAGAGCTGGTTTCTTTCGCTCGTCAGAGTCATCTTTTATCGTTGCCTTGGTCAAACGCTGAGGGTGTTTAGTCAAGTTAGTTTGATTAAAACTAAGCTAAGGAACCGTCTTGAAATAGAGACGTTAAATGCTATTTTAACAATTAGGTTAATAAATATATATATTATATTTTTTAATTTTTCAATTATATGCATATGCATATTTTATCTTCTGCAGATTCGGGCTGCGTCGACACAAATCGTGTTGCTATTCGTACAACTTGCCTGACAAATACGTTAAGCTTATAGGCACCATGGCGACGTACAATACCAACAAAGAAAATGAAGACGAAAAAATCATTGAAGGGGCCTTAAAACTATTAAATTAAATAAAAAAAGTAATAAACAAAATTTGGCCTATTTTCTGTCTTATTTTTTAGATTTTTAGCCTTTTTTCCCTTTCTTTTTTGGTCGTTTTGTCATATTTTTTCAGAAAATGTTTGGCATCACTGATGCAGCACAAGAGAAGAAGGCAGGGCTGGGAGAGAAAAAGCACCGAAAGCAAGAGAATGACAGACAGAAAGGAGAGCTAACTGTTTCACCGGTTAACCGGCCGGTCGGACAAATATTATGTGCAGCCGTCAGCAAATTTTAAGTGCCTCCCAATCCGCCGCCCACATTCTTTGCGCACGCACAAAGCGTCATGCTGTCGTCTGGTTCTCCGTTTCACATTTATATTCCATCAGTTGGTTGCTTGTGGCAAGTCATTAATAATGCAAGACAACAATCGAAAGCAATCCCTAGCGGAATCGAAGTCAGCTGGCATTTGTATTTGGGCTTCAATTCAAATGACGATAACCTTGCTCAAGGCAGTTCAAAGCGGAATTAAACGGTTAGCTAAATATACATACATATGTATACAATAAACACACAAAGCGATGTTTGTTTGTATGCGACTTATCTAATCTGAGCCAATCAGAACGTCGTCTATCGATAATTTGTATAATCGATAAATATTACTGGGGGCAGGACATGTCAAAATTGTTATCACTGCGCTCTTTGTTAACAAAGATCTTCACAACATGATGCATACATACATACATACAAACACATGTATTATTTATGATGCACGTATGGAGGCGTTTGCATCCTCCACACACAAACAATAGTATATGTACATGTGTATTGGTTGTAAACAAACGTTGCACGAGCAAACCAAATGCAAAAAAAAAAGAAACAAAACTCAAGCAAGAGAGCGAGAGAGATAGATAGTCGCGGTGTAACGGAGAACAGGGCACGTGAATCGTGTGTGAAAGTGCAATAAACGTTGGGGCAATGGCAATGGCAACGGCAACGGCAACTTAAATAAATTGCAATGACGTATTGACGTAGGAACGTAGAATGTGAAAGAGACAGAGAGTCTACATGGCTACCGTCGGCTGACGTCGTTCGTGACGCTGCTAACGGTAAGGCGGCAATCGACGCACACTTGCACACAAACAATGAAATCTGAAGAATTTGAATTTCAACATACCCCATATCGGTCATGCATTGCAACTCCTTCATAATTCGATCCGGATGGCTGGTGGGTATATGGTGTTTGATCGCAAACTTGCGACGCATGCTGTCCGGCAGATGAGACTCGCGCTTGAGCGTCGCCAGCAGGACGGTGCTGAAGGTGCCATTGCCAATACGGCTGTGCACATCGAATATGTGACCAATGTCCGGAATGCGCTGCAGCAGATCGCCAATGGCCTCTGTGGGTGGAGATAGAGTACAATTGAAGTTAATAATTACACTACAAAAGTAATTTTTGCTTTTCTCAGATCTGGCAGCACTCTTCCTCTCCCTCTCTCTTTTTTGATCGCCAACAGTGTTGACAGAACACTTTTTTCCCCGTCAAATCTGGCCTTTTTCCAATTGCCTTTGCAGGGAATAGAAATAATTGTAATCGTTCAAAAGTTTTTTATCCGCTTTTTTACTCCAATTATGAACGTGAAAATTACACGTTTAGTAATAAAATGTAAAATATTGTAAATGCAATATTTCTGAAATATTGAAAGATCTGCACGCAAGACGAATTTCAGCAAAGAAACACAACACTAGTAACAGCTCTTGAAAAATATATTGGCTTTAAATGAATAAAGAAAAATATTGACAAAAAAAACTAAGTGAAAAAGAGCAAACATCAGCTATTTCTTTGGAAAACTTAGCTTTTTTCAACCTTCAACCCAACAGAAACCTGCTTGCTTGGTTCTTAAAAGTGCCAGCACTGGTTTGCAAGTACAACGAAAGTTGTGAACAAAAATAGATTTGACAGACACATACAATCACACACAACACACACACACACAAAACAATCGGTGCTGCCATAGGAAATAAGAAATAAAGAGACGCAAAAATCAAAATGGTTGCTTCCTACCTTCGCTTTTGTTGCGCGGCTTCGTCCTGATGCCCGCGCTTATCACCGCATGTTGTTGTTGCTGTTGCTGTTCTATGGCTGCCAGCGGTTTTTGGAGCTTCACAGTATTGTTGTTGTTATTGTTGTTGTTGCTTTGCTGCTTGTGCAGCATCATTGGAACTTGCTTGCCGCGAGCAGCTGAAACTGAAGCTGCTGCTGTTGTTGTTGTTGTTTGCATCGACTTCTCGTCCTGACGCGGCATTGGCCAGGAGTGGACGCCGCTGCTGGCGCTCTGAACCACATTGACACTCATGCCCTGAAATGTGGCTGCCAATTTGGGACTAGAATTGCCTCGAGATGTTGCCGCTGCTGTTGTTGTTGTTGTTGTTGTATTGATAAAATGCTGCTGTTGCTTTGGCTTACTGTTGTTGTTGTTTTGCCTCTGGACGTGTGGTGAATAGTGCTTTGAAGTTGGAGCTGCCGCTACGACTGTGACCGTGCTGAAGTCGTAGCAGCCGGATGCGGAATTGATGTGCTTATCCATATTCCAGGAGTCGTTCCAGGAGTAACCACGGGCTGCATCGGCCTGAGCAAAGTATGCAAACCGGATGGAGTTGGGGAATATATGTATGTAGGTTTCTCGTTGTCCGGTTTATTCCGGTTGTTGACTCTTCCCCCCAAGATTACGTTTTTTTTGTTTTTGTATTTTGTTGTTTTTGTTGTGGCGTCGTGTTTTATCACCACCCTCTTCAGATTTTGGTGGAGGTGAAGAGGTTTTTAGTCTATAAATACATGAAAATTTTGACCGAACTTGAAAATTGAATTCTTTGATTTAAATTTGTTTGTTTCTGCCAAACGAAACTGACGCACAGACCGCCCTGTTAAGCTTTTCACAGCTTTCACAGTCGAATTTCCAACCGCTTACTTTTTTTTTTTTTTTTTTGCTTTTTTCTCAATTTGGATTTTGTTTCTGCTGTTGTTCTTGTCGTTTTTGTTGTCTCTGTCTCTTCTGCCGCTGCTGCTACCGCACCCGCTGCCAATCGCCGACTTTATACGTCACATATGGGGAGCGAAGCACGATGTTGGCGAATATCAGCTGGAGCACTAGTCAGTCAGCCGCCGCACTTTCCGAATTATCTAATTAAATGCGACCGACCCATACGCCAAGTTTATTTACTCTGCGATGTAGGGTTGTTGATTACAGTTGTGTCGTTTCGTTCTGAACAAGTTCAAATGAACGAGGCATTTAGATGAACGAACGAACTTACTAAATCGTTCATTTCGCAGTTGGTCAGTAATTCTTTAAAATAAATTTAAACTTCTTAGATTCGATTTCTTCTTTATTTACTTGTAAAAATGTTTCAATTTAAGGTAACAGTCTAGTACCGGAACTACTCTTCTTTTTTAAAAAAAAAAAAAAACACAGAAAGGGGGCGATTTATCATGAATTTTGGTGAAAAAATTTTTACCGGGTCTCTGCTAGTTTTTTTTAAATTGAATTTCGAAATTTTGATATTTTCAATGCAAAATGAGCTTTTGCATTGTTGTTTTCTGCAACTTGTCACTAATATGAAACGTTTACCAACACTTCATTTTCTCTAAAAAATTTTAAGTGTTTCCAACACTATTACGCTAGAACAGAAACATGTTTAAAATGTGCATATAAAAAAAATAAAACCAAAGGAAATATTTAAATTATGTATAAATTTCAAACAAATATGGAAGGGAAATGGATTAAAAATTGTTAAAAAGGGTGGGGGGGGATGTGGTGTATGCAATGAGAAGCGCGCCGCAGGCGAAAAATTTTTCGCCTGCGACTTGCTTTGCATATATAACATATCACTTTTCTTACAGGTTCCGTTATGAAAAGCATTGAAAAACACACAAAAAATGGGCATGTTGGAGAAAAAGTAGTGTTGGAAAACGTTCCACATTATCAAAAAGCAACCCTGAAAACCCCAAAGCAACCATGAAAAACAGAAAACAACAAGGAAAAAAGTGCATTTTTAACCAATTTTCAAAATTCAATTAAAAAAAAACTAGCAGTGACCCGGTAAAAATTTGTTCACCAAAATTCATGATAAATTGCCCTCTTAATTGTTTTGTGTTTTTTTTTTTTTTTTGAGAGTAGTTCCGGTACTAGACCTTTACCCAATTTAATATATTTTTAAGTTGAAATTGAACTTATTCAGCAAATTAAACTAAAAAGCCCAGCTCTAGTTATTGATATAATATTGATATATCGATAGATATTTTTTTTGGTGATGATATATTTTTCAGTGATATTTTTTTGAAACGAAAATATCAATATCGATATAATTGTACGATATTATAGCTTTAACCAGTTTTTTTCTATCTTTTGTCGCTACTTTTTTCTTCACTAAAGTTTATTTGGATATAATAAACGACTCTACCGTACTAAAATGCCAATATTGCATTAAAACAGTAAACATTAGTGGTAGCATGACTAATTTCGGGTGAAAAACGGTTGATTTAAGATCGTGCCCCGATATTTATATCATCGATATTATCGAGAAATATTATATTTGGTTCATATCGAAATGCTATCGATATTTAAAAAAAATATCAACAGCCGCTGTTGCGGCTACTTATCGATTCCTCAGATTGACATTCAAAAGCCGTTAGATTTTGATTATGATTTATGTAATTTGAATGCTAAACAAATTGATGAATACAATAAATAATTAAACTAGGACTTAACTAGGACTAAAAGGAAAACCGACAAAAATTAAATACATGCATGAATACTAATACTAATACGAAATTAAATACATGCATGAATACTAATACTAATACGAAGCATACTAAACATAAAAATACAAAAAGGGAGCAATAAAAACGCGAACATTTGCCGACGCCTGCGTAAACATTGAACGGCGTGTACATTGAACAAATAAATACATATGTATATCGTGTTTCTAATTAAACACGATCCGAATCGTTGCCCAACAGCGGAGCTCCAACCATATAGGTGGCATTGGTGGCATCCATCGTTTGATTCGGATCGTCGCAGCGTGCACACGGCCCAAAGATGCGCAAGATGCGCGAGGCCAGCGACTTCTTCCTTCCTTGTCGGCCAGCTTGGACTTGGGCAGTGGCCGAGTACTGCAGAAAGGCAAAGCTCTGCGGGCTCGTGTTGTTGCTGCTATCGGCATTGGAGGTGGAGCTGCCCGTCGCTGGATTCAATGGCACCAGCTCGATGACGCGATTGTTGTGCTTGCTGATGTAGATAAAATCCCGACGATGATCCCAATCTGGTCCCACTGGTCCATAGTTTATAGTCTGGCCATGATAACGGGGCTGCGGTGATCGCAGCTCGTGTCCCTCAATCTCGATGGCAGAGTCGTTGCTGCTGGGATGACTGCTGCCCGAGTTGTTGGTCGTAATTCGATTTCGATTGGAGCTGCTGGGTTGCGAGTTGACGCCAGCAACGCCTCCTCCACCTGCAATTGATAAATAATATACAGTTTGTCAAGAAATTCTTTACACTACCTTAAAAATGTAATATTTTGACTTTAAGTAAGAAAATAATAGCTTATTATATATATTTGGAAAGGTCATTTAATTTTCGTTCGAATGATGCAAAAATTTCTTTAACTCATTGAGTACCCATGGAATATTTTGAATTATTGCAAAAGTCTACTTTTTCAACTTTTTTTCTCGATTTTTCACAAAAAATATTTTGATGCAAAAAAATTGTTGGAACAATTCTAAGAGTAAGGCCGGGTTCACACTGCGTCACAGACTGTCACAAAGCATTGTCACAATTCGACAGTTCTGCATCTATGGCATCAAAATCCGATAGGCTCGAGAAATATGCAATTAAGCTTTACGATTTACTAGAATTTATTGTATGCTAAGGTTCCAGATGGAGCACACAGGCCCTGTGACTGTAAGCTGTGACAGTATGTGACGCAGTGTGAACCCATCATAACTGCAAAAGAAAATATTTTTGCTAGTATTTTTTATAATTTTTTGAAAACTGCAAAAAAGGCACTTTTTGCATGAAAATGAGGAAAAATGGGTTAAAATGGTCATTTTTAGGATTTTCGAAATATTATCAAAAATACTAGCAAAAATATTTTTGAAAATTTTCCTTTGCAATTACTGTTTCAATTGTCCCAAGAATTTTTTTGCATCAAAATATTTTTTGTAAAAAATCGAGGAAAAAAGTTTTGAAAAGTGACTTTTACAAGCGCAAAAGAAGTCATCCGATGTTGTTTGGCTCACAATTTTTTTTTAAATGAAAAACTTCGGTTCTGTTTTTTGATAATTTTTATAAGAACCCTTAGAATTTCATTGGTCAAGACGAGAAAATGTTATCGGCCAAGTGTTCGCTGCCAGAGTTGATGACCATACGCCCGTTTTACGGCATTTCCCATCACTTTTGCCAGAATTTCGAGCGACAGGTTCTCGCATTCCAGGCCAATATTCTCTTTAAGGGCTTCAAGAGTTTGAGGCTTTATGACATAAGCCCGCGACTTCAAAAAACCCCATTAAAGAAGTCTTGAACGGTTTAATCGGGTGATCTGGCCGGCCAGTGAAAATCTCAAAAACGAGAGATTAAGAGGTTATTATTATTACATTTTTACAATTATTCCGCGTTCTTGGGGAGTGTATCGCGCCATGGCTTGTTCACTTGTATTCTGTATCTGTCTAGTCCACAGATTTGACATTGGCGGCCATTTGCAAAAATGAGAGCATTTTCCAATAGGGTGACTTCTTTTGCGCCACCTTGTACATAAATTCAAAATTTTCGAAAGGTACTAAATGGGTTAAGGAAATTTTTGTGTCATTCAATCGGAATTTAAACGACCTTTCCAAATATACATATTTAATAAGCTATTTTTTTCTTATTTAAAGTCAAAATATTACATTTTACAACTGTACATATGTACATATACGGAAAGTCAGATGGTTTGACAATTGACTCACCAATAATTACAGCATTTCCATTGCCATCCAGCGCGGAGCAATCGTTGCTAAAGTTGAGCACAATCGGCTTCAGATTGCCGCCCATCTTGGTGGACTTGTTGGGCTCGGGACGGACACTGAGCAGCGCTATCTCAATGGATCCATCGCGGCTGTCGTATGTGATATCGTTGAGATCCGCATTGGGATGCGGCGTCGCATTGGCGGCGATGGCGGGCATGTCCGACAGATCGGACTCGGACAGGTGCGACAGGTGACAGGTGGCCGTGGTGGTCAGTGCCAGATCTGTTTGAGTGGCCTTTGCCACTGCCGGCGGATAGTACATCAGGCTGTACAAAGAGTGGCCCAGTGTGCTGTTCCCGTTCCCATTCCCATTCCCATTCGCAGTTGCTGCTGCCTGTCGCTTGAGCTTGTCCTTGCACTCGATCAGCTCGTCGCGCACAGCATCAAAGTTCTTTCTCAGCACGAGGTTCTCGTCGATCTTCTTGTACAGCCTCGACTCCAGATAGTCGATGTGCGACGACAGACGCTCGTAGCTTTCATCGCGCGCATTTGCGTTTGTTGTTTCGCTGCTGTTCGCCGTCGACGGGGACAAGGACTCGTTGATCAGCTTGCGCTGCTCCTCCTCGCCAGTGGCGTCACGTGGCGTCAACGTCTCCGGCATGGAGCGATGGCGTTGAAATGCGCCTGGAGCACTGCCACGCCGCTGTTCCTTGCCCTTATCCATTTCAGCAATATACTTCTTCACTTTGCTGGTCACGTGCTTGTAGCGACGCTTCGTGTAGGCCGAGTGAATGTCCTGATAGGACACCGCCTTGCTGCTCCGCGCACTGCCCAATTGTGCATTTTGTTGTTGTGTGTGACCGAGTCCACTCTCCATGCCATCATCATTATTGCCTATGCAACCTGCAAATTGCAAATTGCTTTTATCGCATCGACTTGCATTGAATCGCATTTGAAGATGCGCTTACCATGTTTGGCCTCCTCCTCGTGATCTCGCTCCAGACCCACGGGATCGCTGGCACAAGTCTCCTCCGAGCAGTCGCTGTTCAAAAATGGCGACTCACTCTCCGTCTCGGGAGGATCTACACGCAAGCAGAATTGCCGCTGAAGGCTTCGGCTTCTGCTAGCTGTTGTCGCGTTTAAATCGTCCAAGAGCTCGTCTGCGGGGAAACTTTCGTCTTGCAACATCATACAAACAAATAAATAACACGAAAATTTCGATTCACAAATGATTCGCGGACGGTTTGTGCAAAAACCACAAATACATTGACATTGAAAGATTCAACTTGGAAAAGCACCGTTATATTCATTTGGCACAAGAACTAGATCTGGAAAAAAATATCGATAGAAAAATTCTCTAATAAAATTAATTAATTTTAAAAAAATTATTAAAAAATTTATACTTACAAATTGTAAAAAGCAAGAACGTAATAAGTTTTGTAAATTCATAAAGTTAATTTTAAAATTGGTTTGGGGAACGTCAGCCTTTGCGTTGTGAAGAAATTAACAAATTAGTAAAATAATCTAAAAATAAGTTAAAAAATTTAAAAAAAAATATGAGATCTCCTCCGTGAAAGTTTCAAAGCTCTAGCTTCAATATTTATTAAGAAAAAAATAAAATGTTCATATTTAAATGTTTTTCAGAAAAGAGAGAAAAATTCGGTCAATATTGAGCCGTTGCCAAGGCTGCCAACTTTTTTTTTTTGGCTGCCAAGCAATAGAGCAGTTTGGAAGGAACATGTTCACTACTTGCTCACTTTGGTGAGCAACTCTTTTTTGTTCACTCACTTATGAACAGCAACCCAAACACTATTGTTGCTCGAAATTTCTGCTGAGCAAAATTCTGAAACCAATATTTTTGGCTCCAAATAAATTTAACCAACTACAAAACAATGTCACTGGAACAGGTGGGTGCAAGTAGACAGTATTCAAGATACATGCGCTTCATATACATAATATGTTACTTGTATGCAAAGTAGCTTCAAGCCGATGCCGCCGAGTTCACAGCGCTGTTGGAGCAGGCAAAGAGTGGGCGTGTTAAGGGCGTTCTGACTCAGGCCAAAGCAGAAGTGGAACGTGAAATTGTCAATTTGGAGATAAAGGCACGTCTGGCTGCTGAGCGTCAAGCAGCTGGCACTGTTGGCGGCGATTCCAAAAGGTAAGAACGTGTTCTAGAATCTAGATGATACATATATGTATGTATGAATGTACATATGTATATTTCTCTCCTTGTTTGTCTTATTGCGTCGTTGCAGATATCTGCACGAGCTGACCGACTATGGCTGGGATCAAAGTGCCAAATTTGTGAAACTGTTCATCACATTGAATGGCGTACAAAACTGCTCCGAGGAGGCTGTCACAGTCGACTACACGGAGAACTCGATGAAGCTCCACGTGCGCGATCTGAATGGCAAGGATTATGGACTGATGGTCAACAATCTGCTGTTCGCTATCGATGTGGAGAAGAGCTATCGAAAGCTGAAGACCGACATGGTTGCCATATACTTGAAAAAGGCCGAGGAGGGACAAAACTGGGATGTCCTGACGTCCATACAGAAGCGCTTGAAGCAAAAGCAGGACAGCGAAATGGCCAAAGATAATGCCAATCCGGAGGAGGCTCTAGTTAATATCATGAAGAAAATGTACAACAGCGGCGATTCGAAAACCAAACAGGTCATTGCCAAGGCCTGGACCGAGAGCCAGGAGAAAGCACGTTTCGGCCCGGAGGTTGGCGGCGGGCTCGGGGGGCTCGGCAATCTCGGCAATTTATAAGATAATGAAGTGATTGATTGTCAGAATGCAAAGGACTGAATGAATACATACATATTGTATGTACATATGTATATTTGTTCGATGCTCGAGCGAAATTCCATAAGTTTAAAATAAAAATAAATAAAAAGAAATAAAAATGGTGTATTACAAAGTATGAATATAATGTTGCGTTCGCCAATCGATAGCAACAACTATCGAATTTACGATATACAAAAAGGTCGCTGCTATGACACGTAACATTTGAAATCGGCGCGCTAACGTTTATTTGAATTTGCAGCATTAAAAAGCTGTCAAAACGCCGAGAATGAAATATGTCTGATTATATTTAATTAGATGCACTCCGCTAATTTACCTTGACGACAGGTGTGCAACTCGTTGGCAACTCGTTACACGCATTTTCAGTCAGCCATATCGTTCATTAATAATGTCTTCATTTCTATAATTAAGCAGGCGAATTTGCTGCTGATTTAGGAGCTGAAAATAAAGATGAGGCTATCTCCTTATATTTACAATAATGTTGACAACTGCATAGTTATAGCATATTCTCGTATTTATTGGTATTAAATTCATGTGATTAAAATCAATAATGTTGTTTGCAATACATATGTATGTAATCTATTCCATTTTTAATAGTTAGTTTGCTTTAAATGATTTAATATTAATTAATTGTATTTTAAATACATTTTTATATATGTTTTTCCTTTTGTATCAATTTCCCCAAAATTAACAAAGAAACAATATATAGAGAAAAGTTTATATTGAGAGAAATATAGGGAGAAGATTTTGTATCTGCAAGATACTTTTGTTTTTTGTTTTTCTTGTTGTTTTTAATTATAGTTAATTATGCAATTGCTGTTCTTACATTTTGTATGTGCGTGTGTTGTAAACAATTAAATTGCCCACTTTTTTTTTGCTGAAATGATTATTTTTGATTGGATCTATATATATGTCTGTATATGTTTCGTAATAATTGTGAATTAGCATAGTTAGGAGCCAGGACCCTCCATCATATATATTTATATACATATGTGTATATAAAGAGAATATGTGTGTTTAATTGTAGTATAATAATGTATGTTTGGTTTCACACTTGACTCAAATCATTTAACAAACATCGAACAGAACTCGTCAAGATTGAAGATTAAGGCCGATTCCAACAAATATTAAACAAAACATATACGATATACATATATGTATACATATATCTTTTTAAAGGTACGACGTACTAAATATTGTTTAAAAAAAAAATCATTAAACAAAATACACAAATTATTTATATAAGTAAGTATATGTATATCATTTGTTTAGTTCTGCATCGGGCAGTTAAATTAAGCTAATGTTTTTCTTTCTCTTTCATGTTGTCAAATGATAACTGTATATAGGTATATATATGTATGTATGTATAGTTAGGTTATGGGATTCGATATAGGTAGTATCGTATTTATTATCGTTTATATATTTACGTTTTTAAGATTCGAAAATTTGTGACGCTTGTCAACGAATGCTTCTCTCATTTTGTAGTAAAAGGGGGAATCGAAATATATATCGTACAAGATATATACTGTACTGTACCGTATTGTGTGTGTCTGCCTTGCCCTAAGTAAAGCACCAAATTCGTTATGTTCGACGCTCTGATCGGAATCGTGTCGCCTAACTACTGCAAATACTATATAGTTAGTAGTATACTCTATCTCATATTATATTACTCTATTTCATACGATATTCTTTTCATCAATTTTCTTCTGTAAAATTTGAATTCTTTTGTTAAAAGCTTTTTTCATTTATCGCTTGCCTTGTTTGTGTATAAAAATAAATCTTCCTTTTCTAAAGCACACACACACATACACACGCACAACAATCTGCCCTACAAATTCGTTACTTTCTTCTTCTTTGTCTATATACACTACGTTCATGTAGATGTGCGTATGTGTGTGTGTGTGTGATCTATGTATGCATACATGCATAGATATACTAATCGTAAAACTTCTAGAAAATTATGCGCTTTCCTTTATAGGGAGGGGAACTTTGAGGGGTTCTACTAAGTTCTATCACGACACTTAAGCATAAATCTTAAAATGTTTTCCTTGCTTCATCTACATCTCATTATATTCTTTACTATTCTTCCTCTTCTTAGTTCTATTAAATAAAAAAAAAACAGATTACAGCTGACATTTTGTAAAAATTTAGTTGAAAGTCTCAATTTGGATTGTAAATGTTTGTTTCACTTAGCGCAATTTGATCTTCGGGTCCAATAACAGTTGTCACAATTCGCCGCATTAAAGTAACGAGTGCCGAGTAACGAGTAGATAAATGCAACGAATGCGAGTAAAAGGGATGCGTTTAAATCAGCGATGGGCACGCAGTGGCTCCGGGAGCAGCGACTGCTTGCAACTATTTTGCTGCCAACTTTTGTAGTTGTTATTGTTGCACTCTGAAGCTCAGATTTTGTGTCCACCGCTGATTAAAATGATATGTTGGTCAGTAGCGAGTAGCGAGTGACGAATGCCTGCAAAACTGACTCGTTAAAATGCCAGCAACATGTTAAGTTGAAAGTAACGAGCAGTTGCTTATTAAGAATACGCACATTCACTCAAGTAATGTGTTGTGACGAGTGAAGAAATGCAACGTGTATGAAATGCTAATACAAACAGTTAAAAGTATCGAGTACCGATTGCAGACAAAATGATAGTCAGTTGAAAGTAGCGAGTGGAGAAATGCAACGAGCGCAAGTGGAATTATTCATTGGCATTTGGAGAGTGACGAGTAGCGAGTAGCGGAAATGCAACGAGTACTCGTTGAAATGATATTGATATTGGCGTTGTGACAAATGTCGTTGGTAGTCCAATCGTCCAATCAACATTGCTCTCTAATTAAGGGACCTGATGAGGCAGTTCGAATTACGTTTTTATTGATTACGCTTTCTAGATACTATATACAGTTTGTCAACAAATTCTTTACACTCCCTTAAAAATTTAATATTTTGACTTTAAATAAGAAAAAAATAGCTTATTATATATATTTGGAAAGGTCGTTTAAATTTTGATTGAATGACACAAAACTTTTCTAAGAGTAACTGCAAAAAAAATTTTCAAAAATATTTTTGGTAGTATGAATTTTTTGCAATTTTTTAAAAAATATAAAAAAATACTTGCAAAAATATTTTTGAAAATTTTCTTTTGCAGTTACTCTTAGAATTGTTCAAAATATTTTTTGTGAAAAATCGAGAAAAACAGTTGAGAAAGTAGACTTTAACAAAAATTCAAAATATTCCATGGGTAGTCAATGGATTGAGGAAATTTTTGCATCATTCGAACGAAAATTAAATGACCTTTTCATATATACATACATAATAAGCTATTATTTTCTTATTTAAAGTCAAAATATTACATTTTTAAGGGAGTGTAAAGAATTTCTTGACCAACTGTATGTTTACTAAGCATACAGCGGTGGCCAAAAGTATTTTGACGCTCTTTAAAGTTAGTTCTAGCCAAATTGTGAGCCTACTTCATGGAAAGTTTGGTATCAATGGAAAGGTCTTTTGAATTCCTTTCGAATGATGTAGTACTTTCCTTAACCCATTAAGTACCCATTGAAATTTTCGAATATTTGTAAACGTCAACTTTTTCAACTTTTTTTCTCGATTTTTAAAAAAAATGTTTTGATGCAGAAAGTTTCTTTAAACAATTTAAATAGTAACTGCAAAAAAAAATTTTCAAATATCTCTTCGCTAGTATTTTTTATAATTTTTTGAAAATGGCGAAAAAGGCACTTTTTGCACGAAAATGAGGAAAAAGTGCCTTTTTCGCCATTTTCAAAAAATTATAAAAAATACTAGCGAAGAGATATTTGAAAATTTTTTTTGCAGTTACTATTTAAATTGTTTAAAGAAACTTTCTGCATCAAAACATTTTTTTTAAAAATCGAGAAAAAAAGTTGAAAAAGTTGACGTTTACAAATATTCGAAAATTTCAATGGGTACTTAATGGGTTAAGGAAAGTACTACATCATTCGAAAGGAATTCAAAAGACCTTTCCATTGATACCAAACTTTCCATGAAGTAGGCTCACAATTTGGCTAGAACTAACTTTAAAGAGCGTCAAAATACTTTTGGCCACCGTTGTAGATATTGATGTATTGTAGTTATAGATTGTTGATCTATAGCAAATGTCTGTTTGAGGTCTGTTTTGGAGACGGTTCCATTCTCTTCGTTTGCTTTTGATGCGGTACGGTTTTTGGTTCAAACATACACACACACACACACACACACACACATGCACTCACATACACATACACACACCCACACACAGACGGACAATTCCAGCTTGGCCTTAAGATTAATTTAACAGCTATCCCCCCCTCCAGCTCCTGCTCCTGCTCCTCATCCCCTCTCCATCTTGATTTCCGTCTCCGGTTTCAGACAACACTCGGAAGAAGCTTGACATTGCTGACCGTTGCTGACCTGGTCCGCAGCCGGGTCTTGGCCATGGTCATGGCCATGGCAACTGGCCGGACGCTGGGCGTCCGCACGTGCCGTTAATAAAGCTCCGTATGATGACGCACTGGCGCCGGAATCTTGGACATGCCACGCTCCCGTCGCGGCGAAATCACCGTGGACGCACTTGCTCCCGCTGCCGCCGAATGATTGCTGCCGCAGGAGGAGGCGGCCGAGCTGCGCTTGGAACGCCCCTTCGCGGGCGGTGAGCAGCTCTCGGAACGCTCCGGATTGCCGTTGGTGTGCACCCACGCCGTGGTGAAGTCCTCGTAGACGACGGGCGTCTTCTTGCCATTGCCCGGACTGGCACTGGGGGCACTGGGAGCGGCGGCGGGTCGCTCCCGCTGCTGATTGCCGGCGGCGTAGCGCGAGAGCAGCGTCTTCATCTTCTCCAGAATCTGGGCGTCGTTCTTGGCACTGCTGGCCGCCTCGAGCAGCTGCTGGGCCAGCGGCGACGAGGCGTGGTTCTTCACTGGGGATGTGGTCAGCGAGCTGGTGGTGCAGCCGCGCACTCGCCGCCCATTGCTGTCGTACAGGATCTGCGAGGATCGCGTCTTGACGCTGCGATCAAAGGGCGATGGCGATGTGGATGTGGATGCGGATCCAGTTCCGGATGGCGGCGCAAATGTTTCCGTGTTGATTGTGGGCCGTTTCTTGCCGGGCACAGCGGCTGCTGCACTGCGTCCGCTCCAGGTATTGGTCACATCGCGCACCAGCGGCAGCTGCGACGCCTTGCCACGTGGAGCCGCTGGAGCAGCTGCAGCTGCAGCTGGACGACGCACGGATCGATAGACGGGCTGCTTGCGACTCAAGGCCAAGGAGCCGGAACGTGTGCTCAGATCCTGGAGACTGCCGCCGCCGCCACCGCAGGTGCTGTTGTCAATGCTGCTCCGGCGACGACGCTGCACCAGCGGAGATCGGGGAATCTTGCTGCCCGCTGCCACTTGACCGCACACCTTGCTGCCCGTGCTGGGCTGAACACTGTCCGTGGTCACTGTAATCTCATCGTCCGTGATGAACACGCCCGACTGCTCGAACTTGTTGTGATCCCCGTAGGCGGCCCGATCGAGCTGCTTCGTCGGCAGCCGGCGGTGCTTGTGCATCGCCAGCACAGCTGGCAGAGATTGCGGCCCATCAATTTCACAGACAGCATAGTCCTCGTCCTCCTCCTGCTCCTGCTCTTCCTCCTGTTCCTGTTCCTTTAGCGAATCATTGGACTTTTCCGGCTCCGGCTCCGGCTCCTGCTCCGGCTCAGGCTCATCCGTGGGCGAGATCTGCGAATCGCTCGACGTTTGATCAAGACGCGCTGCAAATGGTGAAAACTCCCAATTAGTGATGTTTTTTCAAACTATGAATCGAGTTTTAAAACGAAATGTTGTCGATATATCGTAAAATAAATATTTATCGTGTTCAATTACTTAAAAATCGCTTTCGCGGAAAGCGAGCTGTTAACTTTTCAATGTATTTTTAAATCACTACTTCAAATCAATAATTTAATAACTAAATAATTAATTAATAAAATTTTTCAAAAGAATTTTGAAGCACAATTTTTGACTTCAACAAAAAATATATATGTATCTAAAAATTAAAATTTTATTTTTATTTAGAAATCATTTTAGGCAAAAATTGTTTTTCAATTTCAAATAAGATTTGAGCATAAAAGAAGTTTTATTTTATTTTTATTTAAACTAGAAAAATCGAAATACAGATCAATTAATAGGTGGAAAAAATGTTGAATAACGTCCCAAGTCCAAAGAGATTAATAACTTTAAATCAGGGATTAAAACCCTAACCGAAACCGTAACCTTTAACCGGTAAAAACCGATTGAAATATTTAACCGTAACTGAAACCGGAACCGAAAAAAATATTTTCATTTGACCAAAACCTTAAAACCGAAACTCTGTAAACCGAAATAACCGTTTAGTAAACGTTTCATTTATAAGGGTTTTTAATAAATAATATATGTATTATAAAAATTGAAAAAAAGTTGTATTTCTGATTGTCATGAAAAAATTTCAAAAAAGAGTTATGGTGTAACTTTTAAATACAATTTTAAAAGCATGTTTTATTTTCAATTTTTATTTTTTATTTATTTTTGCCTATTTAATTATCATTACATATACTATAAATATAATTATATTTATTTAAAGACATTTTTTTTTTGTGAACCGAAACCATACCGGTATTTCAAAGCCGAAACATACAAAAACCGGTTCACCATTACGAAGCCTTTATTCAAAGATTTTGCGTAACCGATAACCGAAAACCTAAATCCGAACATAACCGAAACCGTAACTGAAACCGATATTTGTTTAGTTTTTAATCTCTGCTTAAAATTATTATTAAGTTTTGAAGAATTTTCTTTTTCATTTGATTTGGACGAGGGACAGATGAATGGACATGTATAAAAAGGTAGGCCTAGTGATAAAGGGGACTCACCATTGCTTTCAGCGTCCTCGATGGAGGCCTGACTGTGGAGAGACTCGCGTTTCTGGGCCGTCGATTGGATGACTCCGAGACTGCGATAGCCTTCATCGCTGATTTCGCTGCCGTTGTCGCTGATGTTCTCAAACTTGCTGCTCTGCTCTGGCTGTGTTCCAGTGCCCGTAGCGGTTCCAGTTCCAATTGCCACTCCCGCTGTCTCCTCGGAATTCGTCAACGATTTGGATTCGAGGGAGTTTTGCTTTTTTCGCATGTCGCTGATCAGGCGGCGCTGAGTGGGCGACATGCTGCGTCTGGTCAGATGCGGTGAACCAGGCACTGGCTCCATATTCGAACCGTTCCCAGTGGCAGCACTCGTCTGGTTCGTCTGGTTGAGAAACTTGCGCTGCGGCGTCGGACTGCGGCTGCGATGTTTGCCGGCGATGCCTGCAATTGCACTCGGCGACAAGCTGGCATTAACTGTTCCCACTCCCCCGCCAACTGTTCCCACTCCCACTGTGCCAGCTGTGGGTGATGCGGAGCCAGTTCCAGTGCCAGTTCCAGTTCCATTCCCAACCGTTGAGATTACGCGACGAGCTGCATGCGGTGAGCTGCAAAATGGAGGCATGCTAAAATTAGTGGATTATAAATATAAATATATAGGGGTGCCACAGAAATCGCTAGCGAAATAGAATTTCACTGAAGGCATTTCAGCGCGGTAATTTCCGAGGAACAGAACTTCGTGCGATTTATTTATTTTTTTTTTTTTTTAGCATTTTCACCAGCCTTTTCGAACTAGGCTGCTAAGGGTTGACACCTTCTCTAATTAAATTACCCAAGGGTTTGATTAGCAATTTTTTTCAAGTTTAAAGTTGCAGAACAATAAGCTTTAAATTTTCTTTTTATTTAATTAATATAATTTAATTTACTTATATAATAATTGATTTTGTTTAGCTAAAAAACGATTGAAAAGTAATTAGCGCGACAAAATAAAAGTTACTCGACAGCTCTGGCCACTGTCTGCCATAAGTCTGGCAACTCTTTGTGCCAAATGATCTCACAAATTTTACAATAATTAAAAGAATTTTGCGGTAATTGAAGTGACATTCAAGCGAGAGCGATTTATGTGGCACCCCTGATAGATATCTATGTATAAATTCCTTATTTAAATCAAGATGTTTTATTTTCTTGTTCTCCCACTCGAATTTTATAACATCTCAGGAAATACAATTGGTAAACATTATCGAACAGATCTTTGGAAATCGATTATAAACCCATTTGCTATCACTTTTCCAATGTCTACTCACTATCAACCACACTGAAGAACCTTTATTGTTATTATTTCTTTTAACTAATCTACAACAAACGATTATTGTGGTCATTATTGTTTACTGATAAAATTGGACGTTAGCTTTTAAGTATTTCCGCTATGAGTATCTTAAGTAATTGCGCTGTTGGAAATGCTAAAAATAGTTATGGGAGAATCGAGCTTATTTTATTTGCAGTGTGAGCCATTTAAGGTTTGTTTAGCTTGGAAATAAGATTCTCAATTAGATCGTTTGTTGAAGAAATTCGAATGTTGTTAAGTAGGCTGCGTTTAAAGTTGTTTTATAAGGTTAAGTTGGCTGCGCTTCAGCAACATTCATTTAAAAAAATGAGACTGACTGGAATTTGGAATTATACAAAAATCATTCTGAAGAAAATACGGAATCAAATATAAAGGAATGTCAATGGAATGGCACTGGAATTATATGGAATAAAACCAATGGTACGACGGTAATGAAATGGAACGAATGGAATGGAATGGAGTCTATGGATTGAATTCTTGAGAGAATTGTCATGAAAGGAGCGCACAAAAAATAAATGGTTAAATGCAAAGAAATCAAATTGAATGAATGCAATCGAATGCGTGGAATGAAACGGTAAAAATACAGTAAAATGTGAGGAATGTAACAGAATAATTCAGAATGATTTCGGTGGAATGAAGCAAGAGCGAAGAATGGAAAAAAAAACTATTGGATTGATATAAATAAAATGGAATGGAATCCTTGATACGATACTATGTGAAATAGTTTCTTTAATAAGTTCCGAGTTGATTATCTATGTGAGGAATGGAACAGAATAGTTCAGAATGATTTTGGTGGAATGAAGTAAGAGCGAAGAATGGAAAGAAATATATTGGATTGATATAAATAAAATGGAATGAAATCCTTGATACGATACTATGTGAAATAGTTTCTTTAATAACTTCCGAGTTGATTATCTGGTTTTCAAAATTTGCTAAACATTCAAGCCAATTGTATAAGGAGTTCACATACTAAATTTAGTGCCTCTAGCTCTTAACGTCTCTGCGATCTGCTTGTTCATACGGATGTGCAATGAAATTGGGAAGCTGTTCTTTAGCAACGCGTATTTAATGTGCTATATTCAACTGCTTGCTTGCTGAATGAGTGCAGTGCAGTCAATGAATAAGTGAATGCATTTAAGTAAACGACGCCTCAACTCCTGCGTCTGCCTCTTTTCAGCATAATGGAGCTACTAATGGAGCACTCAACTGGCCATCTGTTCAAGTCAGTGTCTCCACAGACCATCATCATCATTATCCGGCTTTATGCATGCAATTAGCGTGGCGATAACAACTTAATGCATGCGCGCCCATCCCTGGTTTAGTTTTTGTTTTCCCCCCATTACAAATGGCGCAAATGGAGCTGGAACTTGTCACCTTTTTTTGTCACAGACTATTGAGTTTTATTTCAGATATTTAGGTATTTGGATTTGGACTCACCGTTCGTATATTACCTGCGCATTGTGCAGCTCGATGCCTCCGCTGCCGGATTGGGAGTTGGTGTTGCCACTGTTGCTGGTCCTGGGCATCAGACGGGCCTGTATGGAGCTGCGATGCTGGGCACGACAGCGGCAGGGATCATGCTTGTCCAGATAATGCGAGAGCGTATCCCAGCCGCCGCCCACGCGCACCATCACATGGGATCTGAGAATCTACAAATTGAAAACCATAAAAAAAAAACCAAAACAAATGGAAATCGCTGTGGAATAAATTTGGCATCTCTTTGGATTCAACTTACGCGCACAAAGATGAGGACTTTGGTGTCGCCAATTCGATATTTGCCCTCGGAGACGCGAACCATGGGAAACTGTGAGGGGCATGTGCATTTCTCCACCAAATCTCTGACCTGCAAACCGAAGAAAAAAAATGCAACAAATGAAAAAAAAGTGAATAACAGAAATGTGTCAGTGTCTCTCTCTCGCTCTCTATTTCTTTTTCTATATGCTTCTCTTTTTCCATGTCTTTCTTAGTCTCTGTATATGTTTGGGGGCAATGCAACCCCAGACCTGACCCCACAGGGCATTGCATAAGATCAAGAGCCACAGGCGATCAACTAACGAATCCCAGCGACCAGAAGACTATCGACTGGACTCTGCGCTAGAGATGGCCAAAATGAGCACGCGATGAATTTGAAATGAACACGAGATGAACTGGAGAAAAATCGAATATGCGATAAAAATGGGAAATGGATATAAAATAAATTGAAGACGAGATATATAGGAGAAAAATAAGACAAGGACGAAATGAATTGGAAATCAATATGAAATAAGCTTGAGTATATTTGAAATAAACTAAAGATGAACATGAAATGAACTCCAAATGAAGAAGAAAGCAATTCGATATGAATAAAAACAAGATGAGCATGAAATTGGAAGACATCAGGAATATAAGATGAGTATGAGATATACAAAAATGAATTGAATATGATGTAAAAGTGATAAGCATATAATGAACAAAGACGAAACGCACAATCAATAAATAAAATGAAGACGACAGGAAGACAATATTCGTAAAAGGTGAATACCAAATGAACGAGAAGTGAATACTCTCGCAATTTGACGAACACAAATTAAATGAAAATTGTCAAATGAGCTGGAGATGAACTGGAAATAAACGAATTAATGCTAGATGCATTTCAGATAAAAAATAGATGACTGCGAAATGAAGACGAGCAGAGTTTAGTACCAAATAAAAGGATGAACGTAAATTGTAAAATAAATAGGAACGGGAAATGAATAGGAGATGAAATAAAATAAACGCCAGAATGTAGAATGAACTTGAAATAGACATGAAAAGACAAATGAATGAAAGATTGATAGATGGAAGGATAAATAAGAACACAAGCACATGAAATGAACTCAATGTGAAAATGAGAAGATAATGAACACACTTCAAAATTAATTCGAGACAATGAATGCTGTTGACGCAGATCGCGTTCAAAATTTAAATATGTCGAATTCGCCCCGTTTCGCCGCTCTAGCTTAAAAAAGGATAAAGAGAAAATTATGAAGCATTAAAGCAGCGGTGGGCATGCAGTGGCTCCGGGAGCAGCGGCTGCTCCCAACTAAGGTAGACTCCTAATAGGGTTGTTGTTGTTGACTTTGTTGTAGTGCTCCCGAATTCAGATTTCTTACCCACCGCTGTATTAAGATTAATTGTAAATAAATAAATTGTATTGTTGTAATTAAGAAATACGATAGCATATTTTAAGAATACTCAATTTGCAGTTCGTATTGTGTGTCACGTGTCACGCGTCCATCTCTAGGTTTAAAGTGCTGCCTGGATCAAGTTTAGCTTTACCACTGCATAAATTCACGCGCTGCCATTGTCCGAGCAAATGATCAAACAAATGAGCGGAACAGCCAACGACTTGGCTTCCAGTTCAGTCCAGCACAGTTGCAGACTCTGAGACTCGGACTGAGATATAGAGACAGAGATCCGACCTCACAGACAGACAAGAGAGAGAGAGAGGGGGGGGAATCAAGTCAAAGCCCAGGGCAGCTACCTCGTCTCGTCTCGTTGCCAGATTCGTGTCTATAGGGATCGTTTTGGCCAAGTTGGCTACTGTGCCGACATTGCTTTGACAGGCCTTCGACTTCGGGCTAACAAAGCTCAGTTTTGGCCTGGCCAACAACGACAACAACGAGCAACGAGACAAACCAAACAGACAAAACGCATTTGCACCTTTGAACTTCGCTAGTTGCAAATACCCTGTAGCCAAGTGGCCACAAGTGGGGTATTCTCACTCTTCGCAAGGCTTTGCAACAGCAGATGTGAATTAAGTACAAAATACTTGTTTCAAGTACGATTTTATAACTCATTTTTTTGGGAACTATTTTCACTATCGACACTATAAGAATTTAAGGATACGTATATAACCCCTTTTTTCATACAAAAAGTGGCGTTTTTGACATTTTCAAAAAAACATAAAAAATGGTATTACCGAAGAGATTTTAAAAAATTTTGTTTTGTAGTCACTCTAAGAATTGTTTGAAGAATTTTTTTGCATCAAAAAATTTTTTTTCAAATAATCGAGGATAAAAGTGAAAAAAATAGACTTTTACAAAAATTGAAATAACAACTATAAAATCTAACGGTAAATGATTTTTACGAAACTTAAAATAGACTACTAATATGACTAACAATATTTAAAGACGCATTTATGATACCGTTATCGCCAATCATAACTGTTCATGCAAAAATGCGATGCCTTTAATTAAATTAATAAAATTAATTTAACAAAAATATTCTGAATACATAATCAAGAATTTAAAACGTCAATTTTGAAAATAATTTTTTGTTCTGTGTGATAGGGACATACTTAATTGTTTCTACATCATTTTTTGTCGCCGCTTTCAAACACTAGCTTATGTATACTTTACAGGGTATCTGATTGTCGTGAAGCCTGCGTCTCCAGATAGTTGCCAGTGTTGTTAGTTTGCAACAAGGAAAGCCAACGGGAGGGCCCAGGAGCAATTGGGAACTGTGCCACAGCTGAATGCGTTGCACGGATAGGCCGCAAAAGGGGCGGGGCCAGGGGGGGTAAGGTGATAGATGAAGGTGGGGGGAGGGGGGTGAGGGAGGCGTTGCTGCCTTTTGTGTGGTAGGTAAGTCGACATCACAATAAATCTAGCATTTGGCGATAAGCCGCAAAAAGAGATCTGCCATCGACAACGGCAACGGCAATGGCAACAACAACAACACAACAGCAACAACAACAGTAATAGCAGCAACAACAACAGCAACAACAATGTTGGCATGACTGTGACGCATGCGAGATTAGCTGGCGCTGGCAATGGCGCTGTGATCCTGGCCAGGCCATAAATCGCATGCAACAACAGCAACAGCAACAACCAACAACAACAGCAACAATGTTGACGACGCGGACGTGCCAAACGGCAGCGACAAATGATTCGTGGCTGCTTTTGACTCAGTTGCCGTTGTTGTTGGTTGTTGATTGTCGTTGTTGGCTGTCGGTTGTCGGTTGCCCCTCGTTGTTGCAACGTGGTGGCACATCATTTGATTTTCGACAAGTTGTTGAGGCTATTTGCTGATTTGGCAGCAGCAACTGTTGCTGCCGCTGCTGCTGTTGCTGCCGTTGCAAACAAATTGATTGGCCAACTGAGTGATCGTCTTAGCCAGAGTCAGAGCCAAAGCCAGAGCCAGGTTAAGCATTGCCCATTGAGTCGATCCATTGAGCATGTCCGCCCGCCGGGCCACTTTGTTAATATACCCTTGCGAAGGGTATTATGATTGTATCAGACAATGTGTAACGCATTCTTAAAATATATATATACATTCCTGGTCAGAAACGACGATCTCAATTGATATACATATGTAAACTAATCTTTCGGTACCTCAAACGAATTCCGAAACTATTTTAAGGAATTTTAAAAAAGAAGAAAAAAAAAACCAAGAAGAAAATTTTAGGGATCCAAAATTGGGAAGAAAAAATTTGGAACCATAAATTAGGAATTTCAACTAAGAAAAATATTTAGAGTACAAAAATTAGAAAAAAAGAATTAGGGAAAAAAAATTAGGAAAAGTATCTTTGGTTTTCCTGTCATTGGTTAAATTCTTTCGAATTTAAAAAAAAAGCTCAATTTTCAAAAGAAAAAGCCAGAAACTTAGTAGTTTAAGCGTGTCAAGAAGCTGATGATCAAACTATTGCATTTCTACCAACACTGAAAAATATGTGCAAAACATGTAGATTTTGAAATAAATGGTTCGAATAAATATCACATGCGCTGGCAATCGAAGTCCTGATAGGGAAAAGCTGAAATCAAAAATATTTTATTAAAAATCGCGCGAATTTTAATAAAATATTTTTGATTTCGGCTATTCCTAACTTTTGTTTTTCCAATTTTTTTCTTCCCAATTTTTGCTTTCTCAATTTTTGCCTTCCTAATTTTGGATTCCTAATAACTGTATTCCTAATTTTGGATTTGCAATTTTGGATTCCCAATTATTCGGTTCCCAATTATGGATTCCTAATTTTTTTTTTTTCCGAATTTTGGTATTCTGAGTAATATTTTTCGACATTCGTATATAGAATCAATCTTTCTACTTTAAAGTGATCTCAATCAAATTTTGTTCGGATCACTATCGATCGATTGAAAATCAACTTTCAAGTAAAAAAACATGTTTAGTTTTTCAGATACATATCTTTACCAAACTAAAAGATGTTTGGTATGATTTTATTCATTTCGACTATATAGCGGTCATAGAAACGATCGCTCAAAAAGCAAACTTGGTTTGAAAAACTTTGTTCCTTACTGAAATCACACAGATTATATATTTGGTGTTGTTTTATGCAACCGCACTAAATTTGAGAAAAATTGGATGACTATATCATATAGCTGTCATAGAAATGATCAATCGAAAATCGGACTTTAGTGTGAAAAACTTTGGTTTCGCTCTAAAATGACGCAACAATTTTACTGGATTATATATTTGTTGGAATTTCATTAAAGTTGATCTACAATATCAAATAGTTGCCATAGGAACGATCGCTCGAAAAATCAAATTTTAGTATGGAAACCTTTTTTGTTGAGATATCTCAATAAATTCCAGAGCTTGTATTATATATTTGATATGATCTTATGCATGCTGATCTGCAAGTGAGCAACTATTTGATAAAGTTGCCATAGGAACGATCAGTTGACAACGAAATACAGAGCTGTAAAAGGGTATCAACTCCTCGGTGTGCCGTTGATAAACTTTCTTTATGTTGTTGTTGTTGCTGCTGCTGCTGTTGTTGCGGCTGACAATGTTTGTGGCAGCATGTGGCGCTGCTGTGGCAGACAGGCCTGCTCCATGTTGTGTCCAATAAATGCACAACGATTTATCCATACATCCATCCATCCATCCATCTGTCCGTCCAGCAGCTGTCGATTGTGGGCCGAGGGGCGGGGCAGGCGGGACTAGAGGGGAGTGGCATTGTTGCTGTTGTCGTCGTCGTCGTCATTGATGTCAATGTTGCTGGCGGCGTGAGGAAATGTTTGCATGGCTTTTCATTAGTTTTCCGTTTGCCGATTTGCTCCTCAATCCTTGGGCGCTTGCCGTTGTATGTTGTATGTTGTATGTTATCTGTTGCATGCTGCTGTTGTTGTTGCAAGTTGTTGTTGTTGTTGCAGCCGCATGTTGCTGTAGTCGTCGTCGTCGTTGTTGTCATCGCGCAATCGCTGCTCGCTGTCGCACTTTGCAATTACATTGCCAATTGCGATTTGTTGTAATTGTTGTTGGCACATCGGTGGCGCCACCGGCACCACACGGTGCAACACGGCAACAGTGCAACACGCCTCAAAACATCTTGTCAAATTAATTTACAACACGATGATGGGACCGACCACAAATGTGACATAAGCAATCGCATTATTGATTTCAATTGAAATGCAACTGCAGCTACTTAACAGCAATAGATCAATCAATATATGTAACAATTGTTCAATATATCCACTAAGCACTAGATTAATAAATCAACAAACACTTGCTCAATTCATTATTAGATCAAATGCAAAATTATTATTATAATATTAGATTAATAAATTAAGAATATCAATAGACATCAATATAAACGTAAAACAATAAATCGATCATCAATAAACCAATATTCGTATGATCAGTTTATCAATGCAACAATATGAGTGATCAATATGAGAATTGAATATATGATTTGATCAACATATCCATAAAACTCTAGCACAATCACTAACATCAATTCAATATTTATTCAATGCAATAAATTGTCCATATCTCATTAAAAAATAGATCAACATTTCGACAGAATAATTAATAAGATCAAGGATCAGGTCAATATATCAAGCTTATTCAAATATAATCCAAGAAAATTTCCTTTTAATTTAAACTGAACTAAACATAAAACAATTGAAAATAATAATGACTAAATTGATGAGCTTTTGGTAAATATCACAAAATATTTATAGGTAGTTGTTATAAATTATCTAGGATAAAAAAAAAGTCAAAAATTTATTCTTCTGCATTTAAGCATTAATTTTTTGGGATTGTTTTAAATTTTAAGCTATAAAAACAATATTTAAGACTGTGATTGATCCATAAATTAATTTTTGTAGTTAAGGCAGTTCGATATAAAAATCGGGCCAAATATATTTTTAAAAACTTAAATTAGACTAAACTTCAATTAACCCATTAACGGCTAAAGGGTATTTAAATACCCAAAAAAGTATTGACACTTTAAAAATTCTAGCTCGGGGCATGTGAGAGATATCGAGGCAAAATTTATTTCATAGTAAAGAGAAATAATAAAAATATAAGTATAAAATTTGAACAGTTTAGTTATCCTTGTTATACTTGTAGTTTTTTACAGGAGAATATCTAGCTATTTTTCTGCATACAAAATGTTATCGAAAATAGCTGAAAAATGTATGGAAATCGAAAAAATTAAATTTGAAGATAAAATTTTTTTTTGTTTCTTTCAACTTCTATGATCTTCTAGGCACACATTTCCAAATTTCGTCAAAATCGTACCAGCCGATCTATGGCAGCCATTAATGGGTTAAGAAGTTTCACTAGACAAAATGATAAATGTTTCCGGTTTAAAAATCACTATTCAAATTTCAATTTGTTGCAAATACGAGTGACATCACTTAATTTGAGGTGTTTTCATAATTTTTAATGGCTTCAAAATCATTTAAATATGAATGAATTTGAAAAAGACCTTGGCTGAATCAGAACTGTCAGCGATTAATCGGCCAAAACAGGCGACGGATGCGGCAGATCACGGATTACGGATCACGATTCGGTTGCGATATCAACGTTCAACAATCGACAATCGACAGACAGCGATTTTGGTTAGGGTAATACACATATATCCGATATCCGTTTTTGGCCACAGTTTTCACCCCACGAATCGTTGAAACAATTATCCATTGCATTTGTTTGACTTGTCGCATTGTTGTTGTTGTTGCCTTTGATTTGTTTTGACCAAGTTTGTAACTGGAAACTTAGCCATGGCTAAAAATGGACATGAGAAAAGTCGCAGCAACAATAAGAAAAACGAAAACACAAGTCGTGAGGTTTGCCTGCGAAAAATAATAACAAAAAAACAAAAGAGAAAACACCACAAACACACACACAAATTGAGAGAGAGAGAGAGACTGAGAGATATGGTAGCTAGTAATCGATAGGCGATTTGATCGATAAGAGCAGCGGTGGGCACGAAATGTAAATTCGGGAGCACTACAACAACAGCAACAATCCTATAAGAGTCTACCGAAGTTTTGAGCAGCCGCTGCTCCCGGAGCCACTGCGTGCCCACCACTGGATAAGAGTGTATAAAAATGGCTCCACTTACCATTTCATCGAGACTCTTCAGGTCATTGGTAACAATCTGTGGCTGGGGTCCATACATCAGCATCGGGTCCTTGTCGTTCTCGTCCTCGTTCTCCGTATCGCTGTCATACAGATCCGTTTCGACGGCGACGCACTCGGAGCCGACCGGTGGCGCCTCCGTTTGGGTGCCACTCTCCGCACAGCCGTTGCTCGTCTGGGTGCCACAGCCGACGCCGTTGGCTTTGTTATCGGCCGCAATTTCACGATCGATTTGTCGTTCCATTTGCACCAGCATTGGCGCAAGCATGCCTGTTAATCGATAACATATCGAGATATATCGATCAATTGCAACAAAAGGACATTGCTCAACACTTACCAAACTTGGCGCCTCGTCGGGCCACCTCGAGCAGACAGAGAATCACATGCTTCTCATTCTTACGCATGATCAGATCATCCGTTTCGAACAACAGGCACTCGATAATTTTAAGACTCTTTCTGCAAACGAAAAAAAGGGGCGAATAAAATGTCAATAAATATAGCTTTATCAAACAATTTTCATATTTAACAATCTTTAGTTAAACGTTGATCATTGATCTTTGATTATTGATCTAAGATTATTGATTTAACCCATTAATGGCTGCCCATAGATCGGCTGGTACGATTTTGACGAAATTTGGAAATGTGTGCCTAGAAGACCATAGAAGTTGAAAAAAACAAAAAAATTTTTATCTTCAAATTTAATTTTTTCGATTTTCCATACATTTTTCAGCTATTTTCGATAACATTTTGTATGCAGAAAAATAGCTAGATCATTCACCTGTAAAAACTACAAGTATAACAAGGATAACTAAACTGTTCAAATTTTATACTTATATTTTTATTCTTTCTCTTTACTATGAAATAAATTTTGCCTCGATATCTCTCACATGCGCCGAGCTAGAATTTTTAAAGTGTCAATACTTTTTGGGTATTTAAATACCCATTAGCCGTTAATGGGTTAAGAAGATCTAAGATGGTCTAATTTGTGTTTCCTAATAATAACATGCAAAAAATCTTTATTCTCTACTCATATTTGCTTGACATTAATATGATGTCATACAATCGTATGATCATCAATCAAACATTTCTCTGCAACTTTCGGTTCATTCTAATTCCTTTGAATTGATCCTTGATTGGTGATCATAGAATAGTCACATCCATCAAAGATCATATATTATCATTAATTGCACGTTAAAAGTGATCGTGACATGAACTATAAATTAAAAATTAGTGATCAATGATCTTAAAACAAAATAAATAAATTTATATCTGATTTCGTCGATCAAAATTTGTTTTTATTAGCGATCTTCAATTGATCGTTTACTATCGTATGATTTTCAATCAGTGATCAATCGATAGAGTT